>JAUKPT010003141.1:0-12395 GCA_032273505.1 Nanomia bijuga
TATGTGTGTCACATCTAGTATTTTGTAGTTGCTTTGATGTGTCTGATTTTTATGACGTCATCGGAAAAAATTATGTTATTTCAAACTTTTTGATGGCATTTAAAATTTTACTAACAATTACTCTACGTGTCAAGTTTCATCATGTTTGCCTTTTATAAAAAGCTTTTCATTAGAAAGTAAATATCCACCAGTAATTATAAAAGCCATAAATACCTTATTGCAAATAGAGTTAAATAATAGCTAATTATAGCCAAAATATTGATTTTCAGACCCAACTTCTATATATATTTGAAAAGAGGATAAAATGTCCTTTCTAATGATGTAAAATATGACCTTTTTTGGAAAAACTCATTTTTTGGTGTATTAGGGTCGAGAAAATTCTTTCCCTATTATTTTCTATCAACTTACTCACCAATCTTGCTGTTAAAACAAAAACAAAAATTTGGATTACACAGTATACCTTACTATGATGTTACATGCATTTCGATAGGAAAAATGTCTTTTTGAACCCAGTGACGTCATCAAAAAAGGTCGAAAAATAGGAAGAGAACGGAACAAGATTTTAACCTGCGTTTTTTTTTCTCGTCAAGTTTAATTAGCTCTTTTAATTATCAAAAAATTAAAAATGACTAAAGTTCCCCTTTAAGAATATGCTAAGAATAAAGCAGAATGAATTTGGCCAAAAAGTTAAGAATATTCATCTTGAACCCAAGAAAACACTGTTTTCATAAAAAAGCTTGTACTTATATAAGGAACAGATAAATCGGGCCAATTGGTGGAATCACCCAAAGTCAGGTAAAATTAATTGCTCAAAGTGGCTAAAATGACGATGTTAGACAATGGGTTACAATCTTTGGAACGTTTCCGGGCAAAACAGTTACTCCCCCCCCCTAACAATATTCTTGAATTGTAACTGTTTTGAATGAATATGTAAAGAAAAGCTGGCTGGGGAAGTTAAGTGATTTTCCTCTTTCTGTAGGAAACGCAAATCACCGATAAACGTAATGAGTACATATTTTCTAGAAATCCAAATGTCTCTTTGCAAGTCTTACAGAAATCTTATTGTCTCGAACTGTTTGACAGTTTCATTTAATTTCGTAATGCGTCAATCGATTTATTCTACTTTACAAGAGGTTCGCGGAGTGTGCGAGGAGAAAAAAAAAACGCAAAATTTTTGTGATTTTTTTTTCGCGATTCAGAGCAATAAAATCTGTTTCACGTGAAATTATTTTCCGTGTGCAACTGGAAAAGTGGTAGTTTACTTTGTGTGAATTTGTCAAAAACTCGAAATTTGAGTATTATTTCTTCAATTTAATTTCCCTTATTTATTTCACGTAAGATGAACTTTCGGGAATCCGCAAGTCACTTCTTTTCGCGTAAAACTCTCTCGCCGCGAACTATTTTTTTAATTCTCCTTTTTTCTTTTTTTCTATATTTACGAAAGATCAACTTCTATAACCATACTTCTCATAATTTGAAATCAACATCCCCATAGTAACGTAATAAAAGAAATTAAAAAAGAAACTCTATGGTGAGTTTTTAAAAGTGCGCGGTGAATGAAAATATGCAGCCCGTTTACCAGTAATTTTCTGTTAATATAGACCCTAAAGAATACAAAAATCGCTGTGGCATTAATGGCCCTCTCCAGTGGAACAATCCTCGAAATACGGTCGGTCTAAAAGTTAATAATAGTTAAGTCTTACTGCATTAGCAAATTCTTCCTTCGCGGTAATTATCATTTTGGAACGAGTTTCTTTAATATTGACGAGTTGTTTTAGTTCTTCTTGGCGACGCCTTTCATCTTCGTCGACTCTAAAACAAAAGATGAAAAAGTTTGAAAATAAGTGTTTCTGTATAGACCAAGCGTGAAGAGGTCATGAACCATTCCATCATAGGATAGCAGGGCGTCATTCAGATTCAAAAAGAGAGGTAATAATCCTGAGAACTAGTGATGCCATTCTCATACCTTAAGGGTAATTCTCATAACTTGAGTGAATTTCTACGATGAAGTTTAGAAATTTCTCCAACCATGGTACATAATGAAATTGCATTCTGAGACATTTTTAGAGTTCTTTATTCAAAGGTTTGTTCGACTAATGGTGGATAGCTCAAGTGCATTTTTAAACATATAACAATTATGATTTTTTTTTTAAATTTCTCCAACCTTGATGGACAATGCAAGTGTAATGTTATAAAGTATTATTTGTCAGTTGTAATCGCATTGACCAATTGGCAGAAATATGCCAGGAAAATGCCAGGCATTTGAATTAAACATTTGCATTTTTTCAACCACACTCTTCAGTTTCACAATTTGCCACCCCTGAAAAGTTGTTTTGGCCACACCTAGTTTCAAACGAGATTTACGCCTCACTATTTTTCTACTTGGAAGATTTAGAGAATATACTCCCCTGCAAACAGCTATCAATTCAAAAGAGTACTTACTTTAGTTTGAGCATTGCGTGTTCAACTTCTTTCTGATGTCGTTTTTCGTGAGTTTTAGCACTCGTTATTGCATTCCTCTTCTCCACCAACTTACTAGCGCGACTTAAACACTAAAAATACATGAGAATTATCAATACAGTGGACTCTCTATAACTCGAACACTCATGGGGGATATAAATTTGTTCGAGTTATAGAGAGGTTCGAGTAATAGAGAGAGAGTTGAGAAAATTTTCCGTAATTTTATAACAATGATCGATTTTGCATGTTTTTTCTTCCTATTCGTGAAATCGAAACAAATTCTTTGATTGGATAAAAGGAAAAAGATATTTTGTGTATTAGATAATAAAGACGAAACACAATCATAGACTGTTTATTTTACATTATGAGTAAAATAGTTATACAAACATTCGAATTTAAAGATCCATGAATATCAAAACAAAGCAAAATAGAACAAAGTTAGTCAGTGAAATCATTTAAAAAAGTGTGCATTGTTCGAGTTATAGAGAGAAAATATGCCAAGGGACAACAAAAATAGTTCGAGTTAAGGAGAGATTCGAGTTATAGAGAATCGAGTAATAGAGAGTTTGTTGTGAGAGTTAATTAGGAAATTTTCAAGGTGCCAACGAAATTGTTCGAGTTAGGGAGAGGTTCGAGTAATAGAGAGTCGAGTTATGGAGAGTCCACTGTAGTTTGAATCTAAGGTTCCAAAAATCAATTCGGAAATCTTCATTTTTTACCAAAATTCTCGTATTGACTTTTGTAATCTAATCAAACTACTAGATAGAAGTATATTTAATCTAAAGGATATGATTGAATGATCCCTCTAGTGCAAAGTATAGGTACAAATATGTGACACAGTCTGTAGATGTACACGATGCACATGATAATCGTGTCCTGTATTCATTCTAAATAAGGAAAGCGAGTTGATGTTATAGCAATTATTTGTATCACTATATCCTTCTCATTTGTCGTGAATAAATCGACTACCTTCCTTCCACTATTCTGAAGGTGTGTTTATTTAACCTAATCTTGCTTTACTCGAAATAACTGTTTTGCGAAAGAAATTGTTGTGTAGTCATGAATTATTTTGTTACTGTATAATTTGACCTTGTGAAAAATGGCTAGATAACTTATTGAAATTATTTTTGATTTAATGTCTAATACAACAATATAAATGACCTTGTAAGGTTTAGTTTAGTTTTTTTTCATTTTGTTGAATTATTTTTTCTGTTTTTGTAAATTTTGTGTCGACCTTGTTCATTCTGTCGAATTATATTTTCTGTTTTTGTAAATTTTGTGTCATGTCTAGTATGTTTTTTCTATATACCATACCTGGTGACAGGTTTATTACCTTCTGCAAAATGATCTTATATTTTGCTGAGATCTTTTAGAATTTAGTCTTAAAGTGAACAATCTTCAGGAGTGAATCGCTCTCTGGAACAACGTACGGAATTTCTGTTTGAACAATAGGATTTCCATAAGATTTCTGAAGAAACCATAGAAATTCTCTTGATGGTGTACGAGATTTCTCAAAAGTGAATTACCCCTCGAACAATCTAAATCAACATGCTTGTTTAGGTAGAAGAAGTATAACTTGCCAAAAGATTTTGGTTTATCTATAGCGAACTTAATCTGGTTATAACCGTTTATGAGAAAAATATGTTGAATGTTGTGATGATAAGAGAATAACTGACTAGAGATAGTAGTAGGTGAACTGCACACAGCACATCTTCAGGAATTCAACCCTTCCATACTATGCAGAAATCTAAATTTTGTTGGTCAGAGAAAACTGTCTAAATAATCAACATTATGCCATAGGTTTGTCTCAGGAAAGTGCAAGTTAATCAAGTAATATGACAAGCCATATTTGGTTAAGTATTGGTTATACAACTTGCCAAATATTCTTATCTTATCTCATGGATAGGTACAACACTATTTTAGGTACTATCCTTGTTATCATTGCAGAGTTAAGATTACAGCTGTTGTTTTATATTCAAGCTATGCCAATTTCTTCCTGTATTCATTTGTTAAGTAGACAAAATAATCATAGTACAGATTCACTTATAGTTTGTTTTTGTACATACCCCTTTTTGGTTTACTTTGTTTTTATACGCTTTTTTTTATAAGAATATACTCTATAAGAATAATCAAGATGGAATTGGGAAAAAGTTAAGAATATGCTAGGAATACGTCATCTTGAATTTTCCTTAAGAGTGATATTTATGCCAAGCTAAGCATATTAAGACAGTTAAAAAGAAATAAGTGATAAAACAAGTCCATGACATAATGTACACAATACATAATACTAATTGAATTAACAAAGATGTAGGGCATAATTTATGATAACCTTCCTCTTTTACATGATATGTATACTAAGAATATGCTAAAAATATCGCCATCTTGAATTTGTGTTAATATATATTTGTAAACTCTACATGATGTGTATGCTAAGAGTATGCTAAGAATATGTCAGGATGAATTTGGCCGAAAAGTTAAGAATAATCATCCTGAAACCAAAAAACACTATTCTTATAAAATAAAAGCGTGTAGTGTCTTACAAAACCTTTTATTATGGCTATTTAATGATTTCTATATATTTTATATACAAGAACAGTTAAATACAAACTTGTGTTTCGTTGCCAAATTCTAATTACTTATTACTTTTCCACGCAAAATTAATTGCTTTTGTCTTTAAATATTAGATTTTGTGTATTTTTCCTGTTAATGCAATTTTTTCCTCTACATATTTTCATGCATCTACCTTTTTGGTATTGCCATTTTATTTGTTTGTTTACAATATCCATTCATCTTTAAAAGTAGACCATTTTATCATGGGTATTGATACACATTTGTATACCAGTATCCCTTACTTCAGAATAGGAGAGTAGTGCTATACTTCGTACTTCCTTGTTTTTTTATTCGACCTTTTGTTGTATGCCCTTAAGGATCTGTTTTGTTTACGCTATAGTATTTTAAACGATTCCTTTTCATGTTATTTTGAATAATAAATCAAACCTGATGTTTGTATTTCTCGTCTCTATACTTCTCAGTATCATTGTTATTGTTGATATTTCTATACTTTCTAACAGTTCTTTTACACATTTTTATCAAATATTTTCCACGGCTATTGTGTATTTTCGTTTTTTGAAATTTGGGCTTCTATGCTATGAGATGAAAGTTAGCAGTTTTTATGTGAAAAAATAAGGAAGTATTTTTGTGTTTTAGATTTTTGTGTAATTTTGTTGAATTATTAAGGAAATTGTTGTACATGCAAATACGAAAAACCCATACGAGATTTATTCTTTATGGTAGTTTCATATTCGCAAATTTGTGTATCTCTTTCTTTCATCATCAAATTGTTTTCATTGTTGGTATTTTTAGAAACTGAAAAAGTTCTTTTGTTTTATCTATCTTACTCTATTAATTGTTAGTTAGTTAGAATTGATCCAATATTTTGATATTAACTTTCCAATTATGGAGTGCACTAATAAAGGAAGTTAATATTGATTTCTTGCTTATTCTTTTATCACATTTTTCCTCCTTTTTATTATTTGTTTCCCATGAGCTATGAGATGAAAGTTTGTAGTAGGAAGTATTTTTGTGTTTTACAATTTTGTGTTATTGTTTTGAATTCGTATGCAAAATATCTTATGCAAAGTGGCAAAAATCTTCTTTGTGATCTATTGTTTGGGGCACCTGTGTTCATTTTACCTTTTTGTACTAAGCAAATTGTTTTATATGTTGCTGCTGCTCTCTTCTTTTGAATTCTTTTATCTCGTGACAAATTAATTTGCTAAATTTCACAAATTGTCTATCCCAATTGTAGGAAATTAAGGAATGTACTTATGAAGAAAGTTGGCTAATTAGCTGATTTTCGTATCTACGAAATTTTGGTAATATTTTGATCAATCGAATTATGAAACTGTCCAACTTTGATCTACTATAGTATACATAAGGAATTTTATCGCCACATTTCAGCTATTTTTGCCGTTTGATTGGTTAGAAATAACTTCATCAGAAAGTTAATTAGCGCAATTCAAAGTGGCAAATTAAATGTTTTGTTTTGTTAAAATCCAGAATGAAGAAAACATTTCTACATAAACCAATCAAAATCTTGATGATGTTATAACCAACCAATCAAAAGGTTGAATTAGGCATAATTTGGCGATAATTCCTAACGATTTTAAAATAACAAGAATTAAGGGTATAACTAACCCAATACAATTCTAACACTTTAACTATTGATATGTCATTTTGGCGGGGTCTCCACGAAAAATCGATTAGAAAACAAAATGTATATCCGAAATAAAATGTACAATAGCCAAATGCACTATTCCATTCATATTCTCAGTTAATTAACCTGATTTAATTCATTTTGTATTTTGAGGTATTTGTTTACAATAGTTAATTTATTACACAATGCAATTGTTGTTATAATGTCACAGATGTTGCATAAACAGTTGTTTTGTGGTTTCGACCAATATAGCTTTCAGAGTATTCTTATATTTTTTTCTTGTGTTATTTAATTCCTTTCAAAGTGTCAAAAGAGATATAGTGTGTACTGGTTATATAAAAATTGAGAGTTCATTTAACAAGTTTTAGGATGTCCTGTGATTGATTTTTGGTATTTCATCGATAACTTGTTGGGTGTTTGGTGTTATATGTTTCTTAGTTTCTAATTATCTCTACTTCGCTTTTACTTATTTGCATGGCATTTGTGATGAGTTAACTTTTTATTTTGCTATCGTATTTTGTCAAATTGTGGTAAAAAGTTGAAAAGGTTAGACCGATATTTGTTGAGTACTGCCAAGCTTTAGATAGGTTGAGTAAGATCATGATAAGAAAGTTAAATGGCAAACTTTATGTTTCATAATGTCATCTTTTGCAGTAAGAATATTTTGCTGACTACTTATTATCAAATGAATCTTAACATCTTGTAGATTCTGGTAGAAATTGTTGCATTTCGTCAATGATTTTTAATGATAGATTTTTATTTTATTTTTATATTTCCAAGAATATACCAAGCTACATTAAAACCATTGAATAAATTCCACATTTTTCTCTTTTCTGATTAATTATATAACCATCAACAAAAAAAGGCAGTTACATTGATAAGTACAATGACGAATCTGGCCCAATTTCTAAGTGTCTTTGAAAGTGATGTTTACCCCAATCTTTGCGAAATCATTGAAAATGTAGCACTGGAAACGCATAGAAATATCTTGAGACCTATTTTTCAGACTGTTTGCCCTCATCTTGAACCCAGTTAAACAATTTGTTGGACCACCCTAGTCTTAAACCATGAATATCTGCCAAAAATATTGCTCTTATTAAAAATGAGTGTCTTCATGAAGACGACACTGAAGACACCCCAGATCCGCCATTGATAATTTCAACTATGTTCTACAACTTGCATCAAGCACGTGACACTCGACGGTTAAACCTGTTGACCTCCTCTACTACATAACGTTGCCGATAGTCGCCACATTATCATAACCAATGATTATCTGGCTTACATTTCAAGATACTTCATAAAGGTTTCTTCAATTTATCAGTAAATTCGTCATTTCATTGGTTGAAAACTACATCGTCAAGAATCTTATTGGTTCACTTAGAGTTGTAATCAACAGTTAAATTTATAATTAAATTTCAACAAAATATCAAATGATGGCATTTTGAATTCAACCATTCACGTTCATGATGAGGTGATTTTCAACCAAACAATTTGTAGACGATTTTATAGAATCACCCATCCATTATTTTTGTTGGCTAACATCTGCTGACTAACAGCCTAGGGTTGTCTGCGGATAGTCGATAAATTCATCGTTTGATTGGTTGAACATTACATCATCAAGAATCTGATTGGTCCGATTCAAAATGTCACTATTTGATATCCTGTTAAAAATTCTAATATCAATTAATAGTGAACCAAGCAGAATCTGTTGATGATGTAATTTTGAATGAATTTACTGATTATTTTTGTTGGCTCACATCTTTAACTTTTAAAACATTTTATAATTTTGCTCAACTTCAAGCAGCTTGACGAACTTTGTTGTATCAGGAATGATCTCAAAAGTTTGTCTAATTTAGATTATTGATTGGTTGAATACTACATCATCAAGATTCTAATTGGTTCGTTTAAAAATGATATTATGATTTTTGACATTCAGATTAAGGTCAATTTGTGACATTTTTTGAATGAACCAATCAAATTCTTCATGATGTAATATTTAACCAATCAATAGAAAATAAGAAAAAGTTTTGAGATGAACTCTAACTTTAAAAACATTTTATAACTTCGTTCAACTTCAAGCGTCTTGACGCACACTGTTGTGGCTTGGTAATCAGGTTTATCTTGCTTGTGGCATATACTTTATTCAGCTTATGCGGTGTTATTTAGTTGGTGATATTTAATTATAAATGGTGTGTTGAGATTTCTGTTTTTTCTTGGTGTTATTTATTTGTGAGAAATTTTAGGGGTGTTTTTGATTATTTTTGTTTTATAAAGGCAGTTAAATCGTGCTTTAAGCTCAGAAGATGTAGATCAGTGTATATCAGTGTATATCAGGGTTACTTTTTTTTGGCTTATGTGATGTCATAAACTGGTGATATATGATTAAATGTGGTGTGTTAAGATTTCTGTTCTTCATGGTGTTAATTTGTGAAAATACTATATCGATATTTTTGATATTCTATGCCAGTTAAGTCGTGTTTTTTCTTTAAAACGATATAATATTTATTGTTATTATTATGTCATCATCATTATTATTAAAATTCAATGTTGATTCTATCGTTCCAGGTTCAAAATTCAAAGTTTTATTCCTTTTTTTCGTTGAAATTCATATATTGATTCCTGGATGTACACATTTTTTTTGGCTTATGTGATGTCACAAGCTGGTGATGTATCATTAAATGTGGTGTGTTAAGATTTCGGTTTTTCTTGGTGTTAATTTGTGAAAACACTTGAGGGATGTTTTTGATATTATGTGTTAGGCATGAGTGCCAGTTAAGACAAGCTAGTTTCTTAGTGTTTGTTATCCTTTGTGCATCCTCCATTTTTGAAGAAAAGATGAAAGGGAATATTTTTTAATATGGAACAGCGTACTGATGAATATTTTTTTGTCAGTTGAGATTAATCTAATTTCACCCCTACTGTTCCATTCTTTTGTCAATATTCACATTTTGTGTCAACATGATTTAGCAATTGACGACATGAGTAGTCTATTTCTAGAGAAAAGGATGCTTTATTTGTTTATCATCATGGTCGCGTCAACAATCCAGTAATTCTTTTGTTATGAAGAAATCCTGGTAAATATAACACATTACATAGCCTATCCATCAATTTAGTTTACTTGCATAGTCCCTTCCACTCATGGCTCCCTCCACACACTACACAAACACATATTGGCATTGGTAATGCATTGGTATAGAATTTTTAATTGTATTATTTTTAGACTAGAAAACTGCAGATAGTGAAGAAAATATTCTGCTCATCTAATTGACAAGCTCTTCTATTCTGGTTTGGGATTATTAATTATCTGTAAATTTACTTCATCATTGGTTGGACATTACATCATTAAGAAACTGATTGGTCGACTGGTTCACTTAAAATTGTTCTTTAATGACGAATTGTGACGTTTTAAAGCAAAATCAATCAGATTCTTTATGAGGGAATTTCCTGCCAATGAAAGGACAAATCTACCGATAGCAGTTGCGAATCTGGCCCAATTTCCGAGTGCCTTCAAAAAGTGATATCTACCCACAGCAGGGGGCAAATTGAAACACTGGATACGCATGGAAGAACATACTTCAGGACCTATTTTTTAAGTGTGTGCCCTTATCTTGAACCCAGTTTAACAATTTAAAGGGCCAACTTTATCTTGAAAAATGAAAACCTGCCAAAAAGAATTGCCCTTCACAAAAATAAGTGTTTTTATAAAAATACTGAAGGCACTCCAGATCCGCCACTGGATAGTTGAAGGTAAATCTCAAATGAAGAATTGTTGAATTCTAAAATCCCGCTACAACTATAAATTGTTGTTTATATTTAAGAAATGTAATGATATTTTTTTTTTTTGTATCTTTTGCGCAGTTTTTTCTAGAATGTTTTTCCATCAATAATTTACTATGGAAGGTAATTTTTTTCTTACATATACATTAACATAAACAAGTCACTCAATGAATTATTAAATAGGCATTGTAGAGCTGACTTCCGAATGCAGAAGTACTTGTGTGCATTTCATCCTCATGGATTTCTTTTGCCTTGAGAAAAATTGACATGTTTATTCCACAAAGATCTCTAAAAAGAGTATTGGAAAAATTACCAATACTTCCAGATACTTCTGCTGTTTTGATCGTCAAATCTCTCTTATGTTACAAGTATTTCTACACTAAAACAACTATTTCCCATCAATAATTCACTTTGAAATGTAATGCAATATGTCTTTTTACATATACACATTAATAAAAACAAGTCAGTGAATGAAACACTTGAATGGACAAATACATCAATCAGCCTATAAATAAATCAATAAAATGATGCAATTTGTTCCTTAACTCTGCTGTCTGATGACGAAACGGTGTCTGAGCCTTCAAAATACATATCATTGTTTCCTGTTGGTATAAAACGTAGTACTATTAGATGGAATATCTGAAATCTAATCTTTTTTCATCTTTTTTCTGCCATATACAGTATCTTTCCAAATTACCTCTTAATTGCACGGATCAAGAGTCAAAACAGCTAATTTGAATCTGAAATATATTCTTGAATCTATCTTTTGTCATCTTTTAACTGCCTATAAAAGAAATTTATACTTAGAAGTAGAACTTTATTTGGAAACTATTTACATTTTTATACACTCTATTTTAAGAGACACCCCTTTAAAATTGATTTAAATCATAAAGCTGATCCGTTGTTTTGTTCCACTCGTTAGTTTTATGATTATATCATTGGTATTATGATAACAAAGACGGATTAATGTAATTAAGCTTCATATACACATGACTATTTTGGAAAGTTTATTTCGTCAATGTGATGCGTTTCTTGTTTTGGTATTGATTTGGAATTGGTAAGATATCTATTTTTGAGAAGTTTTGAGGAAATGTTTTTCGACTGCATATTGGGAGAAAAAGTGAATAATTTACAGGTATCTGCGGTATTTATAATACTGGTTAGGTAGATTTTTATATTTAGATATCTCTGAGATATTTTTTCTATATCTTACCATATTTTATCATTTCTATAGAATATCTTTACAAGTATGTTCCCCTTCGTCTTTTTCAAACCTCTATGGTAAATTTTTTTCTAATTTTTCAAGATGCTGAAATGCACGATTTTGGACATAACATATAATGCAACACCTAAAATACATAATGTGTCCCTCACACTTTTTAAAAACTGATCTATTTTAGCAAATGTTCGATTCTTGGCCTTTCTTTTTATTTGGTTGGTCGAATTCTTTAGAATATTAATACATCTCTTTGTGCACATTTCGATTCCTTCTATAGATTTATAGAGATCACATAAGACATAAGACATAATGCATAAAGACAAGAATTTTATTTCCCACATAAAAATAATATTTAGTACAATAGTTTTTTCAACCAGTATATTTATAAAGAAACCAAACATATAGTAGAACAATAAACATATAGAACTTTATGGGGAGGAGGTGAACATTTAGTCAAGCTGTTCTGGGTTCTTTACTCCTCTCAGATGAAAGCATGTTGTATGGTTAATGGTTAATGGTTTGAACTTATGATCAGAGTCTGAGAAAGTGAAAAAGGTTCCTCCATCCTAATTTTTGAATAATTCAAAAAGTTCCTCAAAAAAAGATAACAATTGTGTTTTTATGTTATTTTTTCGAAGTGTTGAGGAAAGTTCCTCAAAACTTAGAAATATTGGTAAGGAGCCAAGGTTCCTCGTGATCCCGGATCACAGGATCACACTTTTT
>JAUKPT010003142.1:0-12394 GCA_032273505.1 Nanomia bijuga
ATAATTAAAGTAATTATAGAAGATGACGAAAAAATGGATCTAAAGTATGCACTTCATTTTCATGGCAAAATATATTTTATACGATTTCCTTACCAATTAGACCAATTTTTTGTTTATAAAGAAAAATATGGAAAAAATAACAACTCTTTTAAAAGTCTTTATTTAGAAGCCAGATATGGTTCTTAGGTGAGTCATGGCCTTCTCAAACATATACGGCCGTGTTTGAGAAGGCAATGGGTAAGTATGATTTTATGTGTATAATATTTTTCAAAGACTGAAACAAACATATACCTATTGATGTTTATCACGGGATCATTATATCCGAATCATTTCTTCATTATTTCATTTAGAAAGAACATAAATGAGTTAACTAGAAAAATATTTTCCGGAATGATTTTTCAATTAGTTTGTGTGGTACTGTGTATCGGACTTTCATCAGCACAAAAAGATGCGGCACTCCAGTTTTTACAATCCTATCGGGATAACTTCATTCCTTTGTATTCTGAAAATTCAGAAGCAATGTTCAGGAAAGCTACTAACATAACTGATTCTAATTCAGAACTTCAAGAAATTACAGCCGCTAAAGTAAGAGAAAAGATGAATACTTTGAGAGAAGATGCGCACAAGATTAATCTCACTAATGCTGATGATAACACAAAAAGACAGTTCAAGCTACTCTTAAATACTATGAGTTCTTCAAATGCTTCAGTTGCTAGTAGGGCATCTGAAGTAGGGACAAAAATGGCAAATATATACGGCACAGCGACTATTCCACACGATCCCGAGATTGTCAAAACTATCAAAACTGATGACGATGTACATGAACTTTCTGTAACGACACACTTGGAAGAAATCATGGCGAAGTCAAATGATACGAATGAACTCTTATATGCGTGGAAGTCATGGAGGGATGCAACTGGTCCAAAAATACGGCCACTTTATGCAGAATATGTCGCATTAAATAATATCGGTGCCAGGGAAAATGGTTATAAAGATGCAGGTGATTACAAAAGGAAACTTTATGAAGTTGATAACTTAGATACTATTGCTGAAAACTTTTTAAAAGATATGACACCAGTCTACTTAGAAATACATGGTTATGTTAGATATAAGTTATCGAAATTGTATCCGAACTTGGTGAAAACTAATGGTTTGATACCTGCTCATCTCTTGGGTAATATGTGGGCTCAAAATTGGGAAAATATCTATGATAAAATGATTCCTTATCCAGGTAAGTCGATTGTTTTTCTTTCTTTTTAGTCGGTCAATTTGTTCCTCCCCACTCTAGCTCTCTCTTGGAAATTAGTCAATAAAATATGTTCAACTTTACGTAATAGTTGCACAAGAATTTCTTTAATCCATCAAATTTCCCATGTGCCATGTCAATGCGTCTATCTAGTTGCTTTTCAATTGCAGGCGATAGCGATAGCGAATGTTTTTCATTCAAAGTCGGCCCTTGCATTTAAAAACGTGTTTTTGGACCCTTTGTGCCAAAGAACACTGCGTGCCAAATTATTATGCATATAGAAAGTATATTAGAAAAAGTGTTTATCTTAGCTCCCAATATGGGGAGTAATCTGTCTAATAAGAAAAAGCGCACAATTTATCCTAATGGCCTATCAATCATTTAGACGAACCTACCATTGATGTGACACCGAAGTTAAAAGAAAAACTCACAGTATCCGGTATGTTTAAAATGGCAGAAAGTTTCTTTATGTCAATTGGATGGCCAAAACTTCCTGATAAATTCTGGACTCATTCTTTATTTGTGGAACCAAAGAATAGAAAAGTTGAATGCCATGCTTCAGCATGGGACTTCACTGCGAAATCGAATAGTCAACCTGATGTTAGGTAGGTGTGGTATATTCATATCATTCCCAATGCATTAGTTGAGTAGGATTCAATCCGCAGTTTTATCATCTTTAGGTAGTCATTTTTGTCTAAAGAAAATGATGAAACGTTTCCCGCTACTACTTATTCTTTTTTATATCTTTCATGCTACCAAATCATTTAGTCAATAAAGATTCATGCTGTTCGTCCATTCAAAATGGTGTCGCGAATTCCAAAATAACGCACTGTAACTATAGTCTGTTTCAGATTCTATGAGACTGATATTTCCCATGATCGTTTTTCATCCGGTTTTCGGGAAATGAACGAAAATGCTATGAGAAAAAAGATCAAAGAAAAAGAAATCGGAAATATGTGAATGAAGAAGGCGAAAAATGAAGAAGAAAATCAGCAACTATGAGAAATAAGTTTCTGAGATTGCTAATCGCTTCGAAAGCCCTGTCGTTTCTGCGTCCATTGATTATATTCATTTGCCAAAGAGATCAATATTTCAGGAGATATGACTTTCCCTACTTTTTTCTAAAAGCAAAAATCCGGGTGTCATGTTATCAAAATTAAAACATAAACAAACTATGATAATCGTGCGATAGGAATGTTCAAAATAGTAATTAAGTAATTAAGTAATTAAATTGCATAACTCGACATAACATTTGATGTTATGTATAATCCTAAATTATCAATTCAATTTAGAATTAAAATTCTAATGAAACTCCCAGATTTGTACTTTTCGAGAAAAGTAGAGGGTGTTACAAAAAGAGTAATATCTCCTGAAATATTGATCTCTCTTGCAAATAAATATAATCAATGGACGCAGCAAAAGTTAGGACTTTCGAACCGATACCGATTTTGCAATCTCAGACCCTTATTTCTTATAATTGCTGATTTTCTTCTCAAATTATTTCCTTCTTCCTTCTAATTTTTCCGATTTTTTTTCTCTGATCTTTTTTTTCATAAGTTCTTCTTTCATTTCCCGAAAACTGGATGAAAAACGATCATGGGAAATCTAAAATATTGACACTTCCGTCTCAGTCTCACAGAATCTAAAACAGACTATAGTAGTTATTTTCTTCTCCGGAAATCTTTCTGTTAAAAAGTTGAGTCTGAAATTAAATTTGTTTATTGTATTCATTACAAATAGAGTAAAGATGTGTACAAAGTTATCGCAAGGAGATTTCATAACAGTTCATCACGAGCTTGGACATATATATTACGATCTTTTATACTGGAACCAACCATTGGAATACAGAGCAGGAGCAAATCCCGGTTTCCATGAAGCTGTTGGTGATACTATAGTTCGTTCTGTAGACACTCCTGGACATCTTCATGCAATGGGTTTGCTAGATGCTGTCTCTTCAACCAAAGGTGAAGTTACTTTTATGGTTTACAATAATCTAAAGATATTTTGTAAAAGCATCTCTTATTCTTTTAATGGGTCTAAATTTCAAGAGTTAGGTTTAAGCTTCAAGGTAAATGGATACAAACAGTTTTATTCAAAGTTTATTTTTCATTTACAGAGGCAGACATCAACTTTCTTCTGAAGACAGCATTGGAACGAATCGCATTCTTACCTTTCGCCTACACGATGGACAAGTGGATGTGGGATGTGTACAGTGGTGAGATTAAGGAGACCGAGTACAATCAACAATGGTGGCACTACAGGAGAAGGTTCCAGGGGATCAAACCTCCTACCAATAGGACAGAAACTGACTTTGATCCCGGTTCAAAGTACCACATTCCTGGTGATACGCCATATATCAGGTAAATATAATATATCATAAAGGACTAAGAATTCGTGGCATTAAACTTCGTGGTTTGTTTCACGAAAAAAAAAAGATTGGAAAAGCGCAATCTAAATCCTGCAATATTTTTAGAATTGTTGCAACCGCAAAATTTGAATTCTGAGAAATTCATTTTTTACCGACCGCGAAATTTAAATCCTACAAATTCTTTGGTTTTAACCACAAACTATTAAAATATTTCGCGTTTATCATATAAGCGCCTTATCCCCTCCCTCCTTTACGCACTTTTAAATTGTTCAATTTTCTAAAAATCAAAGAAAGTTTAGAGGAAAATGAGAACAGCATAGTCCTTTAAAAACATTATGCACAAGAATTTTCTGAAAAGGTTTAGAATTTGATTACCACGAAATTTATATCCCGCGAAATTTTAGTCTTTTAAGGTACACCTGTCAGTCGATGCCTCGTGTGATATTGAATTGGATTTATTTTGTTTTGTCGGAAATATTGCACGAGAGTGCAGTTTTAAAATAGGGGTCAAGAATGGCTCTATATAGCTTCAATCTGAGTTGTTGAGTGTATGAAGCTTGGTCTGATATATTCTCAAAGGAATTCCATTTGAAGACGTCAATTGTTTTTAAATGATTAAAAAGGCACTTTTTCCAAAGAAATTAATCCAAAAAAAAACAATGGTAAACATTTTGATATTTCTCTTATTTTTTCCCTATTTATCAAATTTTGCTTATTTCTCCTTATTTTCTGCTTATTTTCTTGAAGAAACTGCGACTGTGAATAGACTTTACAGATGTTACTGCTAAACCATATCGTCAACCTTTTTTTTAGATATTTCTTTGCATACATCTTACAATTTGAATTCCACAAAAAAGCTTGTAATGTATCTGGAAATACAAAACCACTCCATCAATGCTCGATCTACAAATCTTCAGCAGCTGGAAAAGCATTTGGGTAAGTATCTTATAAAAGCTTGAGATGGGATTAATTCATTGCGCTAGGCCAAGACCTTTTTTTTTATTTGCATCGTCCTCAATAATTATTTAATTATTATTAATCATTTAATTATCATTAATTATTTCGTCAAATAAAGAGTGTCCTATGAATTCTCAAGGAAGGTTTCAAACGCCCTTTACTTGTTTACTCGCAGACAATTCAACTGCATTATTTTTGTTTAGTGACATGCTTGCTCTTGGAAAGAGTAAACCATGGCCTGAAGCGTTGAAATCATTTACTGGATCAAGTTCAATTTCAACAGATCCGATAAAAGAATACTTTGATCCATTAATCAGATGGTTGAAGAATTACAGACAGAATGAGGGGTATCCAGTTGGATGGAGCACTGAAACCAAGTTACAAGGACTACAGTCTTCACAAATGGCAGGAAACAGTAGACGAGAAGGCGCATCCAAAATCTTATTTCTTGTTTCTTTAGTATTTGTTTATTACCTTCACTAAAGTTAAAGATGTTCGGAAAAAAAGATAAATGTCTTATTTCTTTTACATAATTGTGATTTCTTGGTCGACGTTATTCTTTTACCCAATGAGCATTTAGATTTTAATTTGTTTGGCATTGCCTACCGGTACAGTGACAGGAAAGACAAAGAAAATTCCAGATTATTATCATCGTACAGAACGTTTTCACTATCTCTTCAGGATTTAGAGTATTTTTGCAAAAACTGGAAAATTCTTAAGTATGCATTAGGAATGAACAATGTACCTTTTCGGTAAAAAAATTCGGCAATATAATTGACCAATTTTTTCTTAGATGACTAATATCTTTTGCCGACCAAAGTTTTTGCCGATTTTGTTTTACCGACCAAATGTTTTTGCCGATTTTTCTTATCTTTATAAAATTCTTTTTCTTAGTCATCTACGTACAAACGGCATAAGAAAGTTGCAATTACCATTAGTAAAAACTAAATTAACTAAATAAAATAAAACTTAACAGGTAAAAAAAAAACAGGGAAACACTGACATTCAAATGATATAAAAATTCAAGTCATTTGAGTCGAGAATTGTCGGAATTTTCTATATAATTTGACGTTTCAGTTAGAATTTGTTTGTTAACACGGCGATTCAGAGATCGGTGGCCGTATATCAAGACCGTTAAAAGGGATCAAAATGATTTACGTTATTTAACCTCAAAATGGTGTTGACATCATCAACAAGAGAAAAACGAATAGTGCTGAAAAGTGGATAGTGAAGAAAAAATTGAGATGTGTCTCCAGTGCCATTTCTACAAATACAAATGTCAGATGGTGTATCTTAGAAGTTGCCTTTTGTGGCATAAAAGAGAGCTCAGGCCGACTCTAAGCTAAAAGATAATTTTAGTTAAAAGGAAGGGTAAACAAAATCGAACATGGATTTCACGCTAGGGCGGAATAATGATGATAAGTGATTTTGGAGAGAATAATGAGAAAAGGTGTTCAAATTGAGTTATTATATTATTTCTTCAAGTTGTTTCCAACAGGTCGTTCCTTGCCAAGCACCAGTAACAGCTAAGTAGCATGACATGGGAAAGGAAGAGTCAAAATTGGGATCGATAGTATGGGGAGATATAATATATCGTATCACAATTATCAAAATGAGAACGACCTTAGCTGACTGCCCTTTTTTGTCGTGTTTTTGAAATAAGTAGAAATAAGAAGTATTTCGCATTCTAACTTTCTTTTTCGTTTTTATGTCTTGGATTTATTTTCAAAAAGTGACTTAATTCAAAATTTAGTTGGCAAAAAGTGACTTATTTTTGCCAACCTTTTTTACCGATAAGATATTTAGTGCGAGATTTGCATCCCTCTGTTTCAATGGTGCCGCAGCACTATATTCTAAATTTATGATCTGGCAATTGCCAACAAATTACACTATACTACTAAGTAAGCAATTTTTGAAAGATCGTTATTTTACTAATAAATAACCAGTTTTCTCCGCAAGGCATGAGTAAAACTGGTTAACACAAACGAGAATATAATAAAAAAAATTGTTTTTGAAAAACCCAATGGATGTTCTTAAAAATAGTTCTTTCTCGATTCTATAGTATTCATCTCAGCACATGAATAAATTGAAGGCAACATTTTTTACATTTTGGTACAGAATAGATTAAAGACTCACTAGATACCAGCTCTTTAAATACCACGAAATTGGAATCTGACTAAAAGCTAATATGTTAGGAAATTATTATGAAAAAATGAAGTTTCATTACTGATTGCGTTGATCTTCAATATAGTCTTCTCGTATAATTTTTTTTCTCGAAAACAGAAAAATGAATAGGAAAGTTGAAGGTAATTACCTAAATAGATAGATGGAATATAGTACATAAAAAAATAGATTTTTCAACATTAACTTTTTGGGAAACTCCTCAAAAACATCTTGTTAATTCTTGTAACATTTTTCACATATATTACCTTTTTTTAGGATGAAGAAGATTTGGAATTTTTGATACAGGAAAAAAATCATGTTTACAAAAACATAAAAGAAACCGAGATTACATCTCCACAATATTGATTAACGGATATTTCATGATCAGGTCATTAAGAAATGAGTATTTTAAAGCATTTGTTTATTTGTTTGCTGAAAGTATTTACCATTTCATCGATGCTGCATATTAATGATTCAATGTCTCTACAATAAATCCATTTGTAGACTATTCTGACAAACTTTATAATCGCTGCAAACAACCCAAACTTGGCACTGTAAGCATATATGAACAAAGATAGAGCATAGAAAAATGTGACTTTCTATTTGTTCTATTTATTCCGATCAAAGTTTAATGATTTGATATTGTTGGAATGTAAAGATTGTTGCCAAGAATATGAAACTTTGACCTAAAGTTTAAGGAGTTAAAGGACCTTTTCTGTTAAACGCTTTATGAGACCTTGTGATTTTCATTATTTATCTAATATATAAGGCAATAGGTTCTACTATGAGACAGATTTTGAAAAAACACGTTTTAAATCGAGCCTTATATTTCAGTAAAATTTCTTTACCATCTTCAGAGGATTTACAGAAATAACTAACAATAAATAACAAATTGATTGATACATTGACGTCACAATGCAAATGGTCAACTATATCAACAAATTAATGGCGTATCCATGGGTGCTAGCTTAGGATCTGTTTTAGCTAATATCATAATGATGGAACATGTAAATGTCGTTGTTGACGAGTTAATTGCAAATGGAACAATAGCATTTTATATGAGATATATAGATGACACACTCCTTTTGGTGAAACCCGGAAGAAGTAGATCGTGTTTTACATCTCTTTAATTCTTTTGACCCTAAGATACAGTTTACAGTTGATAGGTTCATCGACGGTGATGTCCATTTTCTTGATTTGAGAATCAAAAACAATAGTCTTATTGACATCTATAGAAAAGACACTTTCACTGGAAAGTATACACAGTTTACCAATTTTGAACGATGGAATCTAAAAATCGGATGAATTCGAAACCTCGTGAATAGGTGCAGTCTGTTATGAAGTACAGCTAAATCACGTAATCTACAGTTTTCTGTTATCAATCAACTAATGTCATGCAATGGTTTTACTCAGAGAATACGAAAAACACTTCTTACTAGGTTCATGAAAATCAATGATCCTATAGAACGTTCCCAAGAAGACGATCTTGAAGTAATCTGGATTCGACTAAGTGAATTTCAAAGTGTATCGTACATCAAAAATGTCAATGTTTTGTAGTAACAAAGACAAAATGACTAATGATCTGAAATCTATTGTGATATACAGGTTCAAATGTCCAGGTTGTCATAAAAGTTATGTTGACAAGACAGATCTTATACCTTATTCACTTTATGTATAGCATTCTAAACATTGAGAACAATGATGAATTTTCATCCAATTCGTCATTCATTTTACAAACTGTCAGAGATGATACTACCATTTTCGCTGAAAATCGTGATTGATCTCAATCGTGTTTTTTTGAGGTTCTCTGGATTAGAAAACTCGCGCCAGATCTAAACGATGGTTTGAAATCTACAAAATCTTTGAAACTCTTCGTCTGACGTCAGTGAAGTCATTATCACGTGATGACATGGCATTGTGACGTCAATGTATCAATCAATTCGTCATTATTGTTAATTTTTCCTTTTTTATAGTTAATTTATTTTAATCTAGGTTTAATTGTAAAATTCATTTTTAAAGATTACATTCATTGCTATATTAAAAATAAAAAATGTCGTTATTTAATGTTAGTTCTTTTTGTAAGTCCTCTGAAGATGGTAAAGAAATTTTACTGAAATATAAGGCTCAACTTAAAACGTGGTTTTGTTATTATTCAACTTTCACATTCTCAATCTTTTTTTGTGATTTTAGCAAAATCTAGATTTATGAAAAATTATCAAGACGGCTAACACAGAAAGGAAATGATATGGAAATGATATGGTGAATGAATAATGTCCTATAATTAAGTGGTTGATCATCGGCTGTTTTGAAGAATTGGAAAAATAAGATATCGACTAATGTTGCTGAACAAAGAACACAACGCAGATTCAAACCTTCATTTCCTCATTTCAATGTCATAATTCACATTGACAAGATCAAGGGATGATCCAATAATTTCTTACTTTATCAAAACTCCTTTTACATTGAATTTCGAGAAGTATCATTTTGAAATCTTATCAGAGTATATTCAAAAGTATTCATAAGTTCATAATCTACGATGAACACAAAACGACATTCTCCTTGTGATGAAATGATCAGGATATAAATGTTGAAATAACAAAAGCTTAGTAATGGCAGTACACACTGAGTCAGTGACCCACGTCCAATTCTTAACGGGTTTCACCGGGTCAAAAATCAAAAATTAATTCCACCGGGTCACATTGAGTTTTTACCAAGTCACGTTAAAATTTTCCACTGGGTCAATTTTTATTTTTGGAATATTTCAATGCTTTTATCGGGTTAATATATTTTGGATATTTTTTCACTGGGGTTTTCACCAGATTGAGTATGTTCGGGTCACAGGGTGTGATAATAAGGGAGCTTTCAAAAACTATGAAATATATACTCGGGGAGTGGAATAATACCTTTTACGAGAGCTGGAGTATATGACAATGACTTTTTTGGAGTCTTGACGTGAAGTACACGAACTTTTTTCTCTTCAAATATGAGTACAATTTTAAAAAGCAGAAAGGTTTTAGATTTTCTACATTTTCTATGATCAATCATACATAGGACAAGGAACTTTTTTCGCTGTCTTTAGACAGGGACTTTTCTATGAGCAAGATTCTTTATACCATAAAAATCCCCGCTGCCCAAGCATATATTTCATAATTTCCGGTCCCTAGTAGAGCTATCTGTCGTCAGCAGAAGATCTTGAATTTTTTTCCTGCACCAGCCTATTCCATATTCTCTTTGGATATAATCAACATCAGATGTTTTTGGTCTATTTTGATGAGTCAGAAGGACCTTATGCGCCATTGGCGTAACAAGGAAACAGGGAAATTTCCTTCTTTTATACTGTCTGCTTTAATATACTTAATGGACCACTGCAAGCGCCAATAAAAATAGGGCAATGTTTATCGTGTTTGGAATCAAAACAAAAGTTGGTTATTTATGCAATGTTTTATCAATTGACTAACCAAGACGGGGACAATATTTTGATGGATAAAGGAATATTGCGTTAAGGGATCTTTTTAAAAAGCAATGCAAAGTCATGAAAATGTCATCTTCGCAAAAATTGTTTGTATATTCAGCAAATAATTGAAAGAGTCATTTGATTGCAAAACACGACTGGTGCCATAATGTTTTTACAGTATGTAATTACAGTTTGAGTTTATTCTTGTAAAATGATCGCCACTGAAAATACAGTCGAGGCGCATAAATCTCATGCTAATGAACCTACGGATTAAATATTCATTCAAATTGGATGTTATTTTTGTACAATTATGGACAGTAATGACAGCGTTGTGCCACATCATGACGACAATGTCTGACAACTGAAAGAAAATATATCCTATGGTATTACTCTCACATTTGTTTCAAAAGTAGACGTGTGGTTGTAAGCACATGCACATGCTGAATGCTTAGTCTTGAAGTTTTTGATAAAAGGTTTAAGGTAAATATTCTATTTCATTATTGCTGCCTTAAAGACCGCTGAAGAATATGTATAGATGGCACTTACAATATTGACAGCAGTTTTTATTGATATTAAAGGCGGTTTTATTGATTCAGATGTACTTTTGAATAATGATTCAACATTTCCTTTGCAACCAGATGTATATAATTTTTGAATACTATTTTTTTTTCTTTTAGGAACCGATACCTCAAGATTTTAAAGCAACAAATCAATCGACAAAATTCAAATGCATGATCACTATAGATACAAACATTTGGTATTGTGATTATCATAATTTCCAATTCTAGTTCAGATGAGAGTACGATTTTCATTTGGTCGTTTTGACTCAGGTTTTTGCAAAAATGAAGGCAGAATACAATTTTGTGAAAATATATAATATATAATATTTAAATCTTGCAAAATATCAAATAGAATGAGTCAGTAGCTCCAAAGATAATAGTCTATATGAAAAGAATTGTGATGGGAACGAGCATCTTTGCTCTCCTCAGAACTAGGTTTTAAGCAAAACATAAACCCTAATTTCCAACAAGTTGCAGTTTATGCTTTTATTGTGTCAGTTTTGTAAATCACTGTGGTTAGTACATGCTATGTTGTATAATCTTTTTCTATTATTAGTACAATGATGCATCAGTATCACTGAAACTCTTTTTCACTGATTTTTCTACCTTTGCCTTACTTCAATGATTTGTAATGACTGGAGAAAAGAATATCTCTGATAAGTTACATGCTATGTTTTCAGAGCTTGTTCCATCTGTTTCGATACCAAACCAGTGGCACCTATAACGACAGGTAATACTTCAAAATCATATGTGGGGTATAATCTCTTGAGTTCAGCAGTAAGGGGAAGGTAGTAATTCATTTTATGTTCAATATTTTTGTTAATATTGACATCAAGACAGACACATAAGTCGATTACAAAGCATTTAATTTCATTCTTCTTCCACGATGCAATATCGGGTCTATTATGTTCAAGATTCGTAAAAGTTCTTATTTTCTTATCCCACCAATGTTAATTTTCAATATCAGCATAAACTTCTGTTATCTTCTGTTTTTCTGAGCCAGCTTTAGGGTGTATTGCTTGGTACACTATGTTAGCAGCCTTGCTGTGGCGCCATGGTAGGTACATCAAGATGCTCAGCCTAGAGCATGTTGCATGTGTGCGACTGTGCGTGTGTGTGTGTTTGTGTGTGTACGTTGTAGTCGAGAATGAAAAGATTTTTTTTACGCGGGATTTTCGCACAAAATTAAGAATTTATCAGGTAATGTCTATGTCTAACTATTTTTATCCGGACACTTGACATGAGTTGAATTGTTTTTTTAAGTCGGTAAGGTAATGTTATGCATGCGTTTCTGATATAACTTTAATTGATATAAAAACCCTACATTGTTATGATGGTGATGTAATTCATGTAATCAATTAAAATAAAAGGTGATTAACTTAATGCGTGAAAGTAATGTATTAATGAAGAAATATAAAAAAGAAGGAATTTTATAAAGCGTGATTATTTTCTGCTCTTAAGGCTGGTATTCACCTGCGTTCTTAACGTGACTATCGTGACTAACGGTATAAGAGTGGATGTAATTACTTCAGTAAATACTTTAAAAGCGAGACTAACTAATTACTCAAGTGAATACACCCACTCTTATAAAAATAGTTAAAAGAGTGGATACACACATTTTAATAGTTTAAAACAGTTACTCTAAA
>JAUKPT010003143.1:0-12392 GCA_032273505.1 Nanomia bijuga
AATTAAATTCGACAAAAACTTGAACTTTTTGATTTTAGAAAATATATTAAGTTAGATCTCACGTATAAAGTAGCCCTTAGTTGAACCTCTGCATACCCTTCAACGGTGGTAACCCTAAGTAATTCGAAAATGCTACAATGATGACAAAAATCTAGGTAACCATCTTTTTAGATTGTTGATAATACAATTTTAATCCAATCAAATGGCTGCAATAGCCGTACTTTTTAGAACAGTTTTTTCTTTCACCATAATGTTACAGATTATGTTGATATATGGCTCCCGTCACATTGCTTTTTTCTCTGATGCATTCGTCCGATGAGAAGTTATTGCATCGTCACTGCATTTGACTATTTTGTACTATTTTGTTCATGTTGATAAATGACTACTTTTTTCTAGAGGGAGCAACAATCGTCTTGATGGAGCTGGTAGAAATCGTAGAAATGCAAACAGGTATGAAGTAGTTTTAATATAGCAAGATGTGCAATATATTCAGTGTATTGATGAATACACTCATTTTAGAGCAAATATTCATTTTTTGAGAAGAAGAATGACAATAGAACATAAATGTGTCACGAATCGTAAGTTTCATAGGAATGCTTCTACTACTCAAATCCAACCATTCGGGACTCGCCACAAGCCTTTTGTAAGGCCAGTCGTGAGTGAAATCATTTTTAAAGATACTCAGAAAAAAATGACCAGATCTGCCTTTGGCCTTAGTCAGAAGTGTCAATTGCCGAAACAGTAACTTTTTAAGAAATGTGTTTTAACTCTTTAAAAGATTGTCGTTCTTTTTTCGAAAAAGAAAAATAGAAAAAGAGCAGCAAGCGATGGTTTAGAAACAGAGCAAACATATTTATCATCAAAAGTTGAATTTCTTCTTAATACGATTCATTTTTTTTAGCCCCAAAAGTTATTTTTATGCTTAGAATTGAAACCTGATTAAATTTGGTAATGATTGATTTTGCCACTTCTCCTTCAGATTATTCGATTCACAAAACAACAACCGTGGTGGTTACAATGTGGGCCGTGGAATGGAATATTATGCCGGTTCCAAAATCCGCATCGAATGGACCAACCAGCATTCATGTGGAGGTCCAAACAACAACTGCGAACTCGTCGTCCAATACTGGTGCAATGATCTGATTCGAGACGGCTCAACAACCAAGTAAGTTTTCACGATTAGATAAAGATTAGTTTATTTTTGAACAGAAAGGATATAGTCAAAGATTGATTATGAGATTCCCGTAAGACGCGTGCATTTGAATTTTAGGCCCGCGTTTACCTTTTTTTATCGGACAAAAAAAAATCCTACTGACGAAAAACTTATTCCGCATTTAGTTGTTTACCGTCTTACGGGAATCTCATAATCAATTTTTAGACCCATCCCGTTTGATTTTGACTTAATTATGCATGAATATCCTCACATTCATTCGCATCCTGCTTGAGTATTTAGCCGGCTTGTTGCTACGGTCTTCTTTACAATATATCTTTTTTTCAGTACGATTCCCGATAAAAACGAGAAATGTTTCAAGAAAGATTGCAACACTGATTATGAGTAAGTAACGTTGATGTGTATATTCTGAGAAAAATGAGTAGAAATTTTTGTGAATTTAATTTTGCGAATTCGGCTCCCTTTTGCAAAATTAAATTCCGCGAAACACGTTAAAATTGGTCATTTCTGCGAAAAATTATGTAAATTTAGACTTATTTGACAATTTCACTTAACTCAAGTCATAGTTTCTGTTGGGATCTTCCGATAAGAAATTACTGCAGCGTCACTGTATTTGACTCTTATTGTGTTTAACCTCTTTCATAAATATTTAAATATGAAAAATATTCCCATGTGTATGATTGATATCAATAGTACCACCTAATTTCGAGTGAGATTTAAACCTTACTATCTGTCTAATAAACTTGTTCTGCTCGAAAAAATAGCAATAAATAATCCTTGCAAGTCGTATGATAAACAGAATATATACCCGTGCTACAAAGTTACCTGTATTGTTTCAATAATTTTATGGGCGTACGAGTCAAAGCGAAGTCGCATGCCATGGTAAGAATCTTTTAGCAGAACGCGCGCTTAGGAAGCGTAAGACGCACAAAATTGTATAATAAGGCGCGCGATCAAAGTCATCATTATTATGATACTTAAAAGGCGTTGAGTACATTGAGGCTAAAAGCATTGAGCTAAAAGCGTTACGTAATTTATGGATGAACATGATAAAAAGGATAACTTGAAATACGTTCGAGTTGTGTGAGACGTTCTAGGCACATGCAAGTGGGCGTTGGCACGTGATCGCACGATTCTTGTGATATGCGTGAGTCGCCTGGCTTTTGCTTATATTTTGG
This sequence comes from Nanomia bijuga, assembly GCA_032273505.1. Taxonomy (NCBI): domain Eukaryota; kingdom Metazoa; phylum Cnidaria; class Hydrozoa; order Siphonophorae; family Agalmatidae; genus Nanomia; species Nanomia bijuga. The sequence goes on from JAUKPT010003143.1 coordinate 2,350, forward strand.
CCCAATTACAGCCTGAGAGCATAAGACTCGATTTGCTTAAAAAAAGACAGAGCGCTTGGAATTCGTTTAGCGTAGCTTTTAGTAGTTGTTAGCCACACGTGATGTTCATACAAAAGTCGATTTCAAAAAAGCACTATTTGTCTTATTTAAAACTTTAAAGCTCAATGAAATAAAACTTAGCTTATAATATTTTCTGATGAAGTCCATCCAGTATCATAATGGACATCGTTAAATTATTTTATTTAAGAGCTCAATTTTATGCAGCGCCTAGTGATTACTAACATAGATAGTGCCATTTAAGCATATACTCCGCTTATGTAAAACGAGAAAATTAATCTTGAATTATAAATTGTACTCGAGTACATAATTATATCTGTAATTTGTACTTCGGTACAAATTATTACCTCGGTAATAATTCATATGTGACTTTCTGTCGTATAATAAATTGTACTCGTAATCATTTAAAACCAAATCCAATCTTAGTATAGATACAAAAATATTCACGATGTGCATTATAATACTGGATGGACTTTAAATTGTTATGATCTCTTCGATATGAGCTTACTGTTTTCTTTTTTCCAGGTTCGGTATGCATGAGAACTACACTTATTACAAGGAATGCATGTATACCGAGAGGAACAAGGGTCTTTTCACCGCTGATCAGGTATTTAACTCAATTAGTTTGGAAAGTAAAGTTGAATCTCTCTAAAAGTGGTCACCATATATAATATGCTAAACAATTTCTGGAAATCGGATAATTCTGGAATTGGTATGATTTATTTGATCTTTCCAACCCTACCGTTAGATGATTGAGTGGTTGAATGAAGATTTTGATTATTTCACTGAAAAATTTCACCCATCATTTTTAAGTTCAAATTTTTGATATTTTTTCATAACCCAATCAGGTTTGCCATCTAATGTCTAACCTGACGAACCACTAAATGGTGCTAAAATCCGCAAATTAGCTTCCCTATGCATGACTGTTCCATTTGAAAGTGGCTACTTAGGGACCATCTCAAAAAGATTTTTATATTTCTTAACATAAAATGTCTGTTAAGCTTTTATCCCCACGATCGTGCACGACCCACTCTTATCTTATCAGACAATCATTATCCTGATTGCAACGTCATTCTATTTTTCACTTCTTTCTTAGGGGGAGAGCGGAAAATGTAGGAAGAATGACTCATTAAAACGTTGTTTTAAACTGTTTTACCCTTTCGACTGAAGTATTAGGGACGTCCCTAATGTACATTGGCGCGAGGGGCAAATCGCTCAAATAAGTCACGTCCGTTCTTTCAAAAAGTCTGTTAAAAAATTGGAAAACCTTTTTGAGATGTCCCTTACCTATATTACTTGGAGTGTGTTTTCACACACTTTTTTCTACATTTTGAAACCAATCTAAATTGCTAAACAGCTTGTGATTGTCATGATAACTCAAAAGCTGAAGATAAATTCATGAAGTTTAAAATCATCATCAATGGTTGTTTGACTGAAATATTGACCATGAGTGATTAATGGCATGCAAGGGAATTAATCCCGTTGAAATAATAAACTCGCGTCAGTTTTTTAACAATTCTCTTTTTTTATGTCGTAGAATGTGCAACAAACATCCCGAAGCACCCGACAAAATCCCGGTGGCACAAGGCGTGGTTATGAGTGCCCCGAAGAGCGAGACTACTACCCCTACTGGAGACATTCAGATTGGAAGGTAAGCTTGATTCTTGTAGACATTATTTGACTCAAGAGTCGCGAAAAACGATAGATCTGTTTTATATTATCAAATTTACTCTTTTTTTTATTTTGAGAAACATTTCTACTTTTACTTTTCTAAATTTCTTTTTTACTAGTTTTAACTATTCGCTTGATTTCTTTTATTACAAATTAACCCCTACTCCATTGGTCCAGTGAGATCCACCCCTACTTCCTACACCCCGGTGAAAAAAAACAGTCAAAAAATTCGTGTCCAAATAAAAGCCCTGGTGAAGTGAGTCCACCGACGGGTTTTTTTGTACGTATTCATTTATTTGTTTCTAGGATATTGTTGTCATGACAAACGACTTGTCCCGTTGCGATTACTACAAACAAGAAAGTCAAAATGTGAAACCCCGTTACAAGTGTATCCCTCCCCCTGGCTACTTAGAATTCTTGGTTACAAAAGGCGTTACCAATCCTAATGTAAAATATATTCCTATCAATGAGGATGATTGTAAGGTAAGAATCGATTTGTATGAGTTTTTAAATTTTGGCGTTTTATTTGTTAAAAAAACACCAATAATTTGTTTGGCGCATTTAAAAATGTCACAAGTTTTCTTGAAGCTGACTATTTTGGTAAAATTTCCTTTATTGAACCAATCTAATTGAACCAATTAATTTCAGCCAATAGATAGTCTTAATCAGTCAAAGGATCTGAGGGGACTGTATTATTTTTAAGTGGATTTTCGATCATAAATTGTAAATGTTACGGACTACTCATTTATATTTAGGTAGTCAATGACTAAGTTATCATAGGTTACTTGAAGCAGTGACTGGATTTTCTTAATGTCTTCATAAAGACACTCGTTTTTGGCATTTTCTTTTATTGTATAAGACGTAGTTGGCCCTATAAATTGTTCAAATTGTTTTTCAGTGCTTCAATTTTGAAAACACTCATTAATTGGGCCAGCTCCGCCACTGTGAAAGCTTGGGCTTAGATTATCCCCAGCCGTACGAAGCTGTTTATATTTACTCCTCAATCTACAAGAAGCAAAGAATTTAGCGACTTCAATCTCATGTTCATTTTCTTTCATTTCCATCCTCTTTCTTTTTAGAAACTTTCCTTTATGGGCAAATCAGGGCAATGGACACAGATCCCGGCGCACGGTATTGCAGCACCGGACTGCATCCAGTCACCCGAGAACCGTGACAACCACAACGGAAACGCACGTGGCGGAGAAACAAACTTCTACAATTGGGTTGTTCCTAATGAGATTCACCCACAATGCATTTTGCGGATGCGTTATAACATTTCGACGAACGATTTCAATGCTTGGGATACGTCAGCTCTTAATAACAGTAAGGTCTTTTTTTCATTTGTGTTAATTTAGCCACAAATCAGACAATTTTGATAGCTAAAAATTAGGTAAAAACTTCCAGTAGAACTATTTTTGGGATAACCAAGAGCCTGTCTCAAGTCCCATTTGTGTTTCGTCAACAGGTCGAGAGGAATTTAAACCTTAATGCGTTCACCACCCAGTTCACCGCCCAGTAAATGCTTGATTAATTGAATGGTGTGATTTACTATTTTATTTAACCCTTTATTTTAGAACATTTGAGAGGTCGAAATTCAAAAAAATCATCAAAATTCATTTAATTCATTCATTAATTCATCCATTCATATATTCTTGTTAAAGAATATAAGAATATAAGAATATAAGAATATAAGAATGTAAGACGCCGGAAACACGGGGGCAGTGGGGGCAACTGCTTCCGTTGCCCTTTTTCTGCGGTGGCAGTACGGGGCAGTGTATTGCCCTTTTTAAATATTTCTATTTTTTTAGCAGATCATATTCTTCTCTTTTCAGATATTAAAAAGATTTTCTTTTTTTTTTGTCATTATTTGATATCCTCTAATGCAATGTGAGAACAAAATTTTCAGCGTCTTGCGCCAATTGTCATTCACGATTTTCGTCTGTATTTAGTGTTGGATAACAGGGAGGAAATAACGATATATTTCTAGTCGCATTCTTTCACAAAGATGGATTTATGTTTATATGCCCTTTTAAGATTTCTGCCCTTTTGCCCAAATTTCGTTGCGGCGCCCCAAGTATGTCTTTAAATATGTTACAAGACTTTCCTGAAAAAATACGAAGTAAAAGTATATGGAACTAAGTCCTGGAACAAGTGAGATCAAAGATCAAGGGAAAAAATAAGATCTTATTCAAAATTCGGTTGGGGAAAAATAAGGGGTTTCTGCAAAAGATATATACCGTTGATAATAAATGAGACAGTTTAATTTGAAAAAAATGATTAGGTAGTAATCATACAGTCATAAAAACGGTAAAATTAAATTAAATTGAAAATGAAATAAAATTTATGATTCGTCATTTTCAGATGCTCCTGTCCACGAGATCGTCGATCTCCCTGAAACAACAGCACAAGAACACGGCTACTACTTCAAAGGGAACCCTGTTGTGAGTCCATTCCGTGTATTGGAGAACGGACAAAACATCGCGCAGAAATTCAAATTGCGTTTGGCCATCAACACTGCACAATTCGGCAGGACATTCCAAGACAGGTAACTACACTTAATTGTTCAGACAATGATACACCAACTTGTTTTATTACCATACTTTATTTTGAATACACGTTTTTTTATATAAAAGAAGCTTATAAGAAAGTATATATTAAACGGCCGGAAATCAAGAAAGTCCTTATATATAGCATCTTAAATCCTAAGAGATATCATAAGAAAGTACATAAAAAAAGCTAAAATTGATCCAAGTGTCAATTTTATTCCGTATAACCCATTTCGGGCGGTAGGGTATTTTCCTTATACCCGGATTTTTTGGTTTTCATCATGTGAGGCATATTTTAAATTGATTTGCACAATGGTTAACTCTGGAGAAGGTATCAAGAAAGTTTCATATATGGGATTTGACTTTCCTATCGAAACATTATTAAACAAGTCTTAAGAAACGAAGACATTTCCTAAGTTTTTAAATGCAATACTAACTTTCTCATAAAAAAGAGTATTACCTGGGCTATCTTTTTCATTTCTTTGTTTTAGATCACATGCATTTTCTATCATTGAACGACCCGTATCTGTTCCAGCCGATGCTGAAATTCTGAACTTGAACGTCCGTGGTAAACGTGGCAACATTGTGCAAACCTATCCAGCTACCGAATACGATTTCGTACCAAATACTCTCAACTTGAAATGTGACGACACATACGTCCACATCCAGTAAGTTTAACCTTTCGTCTAGAAATGGTTATTTTCTCAACAATACATGGAATGTCTTTACATAAATTGGCATTGGGAAAAATCTTTGTCACATATTTTTCTACGAGTATTCATCACAAAATAATTGTGCTATTCAAGACAGTATGTACAGGGAGGGGGTAGTTTGACTCCCCCTCCCAATGGAGGGTTAATGGAACGTGCAATAATTATGTCACGCTAAGTTTGCCGTTTTAGATCCACTCTTACTTTCTCGTTTTCATTGCTTTTATCCCATATACGACGGCACATTCTCATGAACTTCCATTCAGTATTTTCACTTCAACAAAATATATAATGGAGTGCTTAGCCGTCTCCCCAAACTGTGTGAAAATTAAGAAAATTGGTCCAGAATTTAAGAAGTTATAGCGATGTTAACAATCTGTCTCGCTTATTTTGAAAAATACTTAAGCCCCAACGGACTAAGTTTAAGGGCAGTTTTAAGATTTTTATACCATTTTAGATGGACTGGATCAAACAGTAACCCTGGTAACAATAATGGACAAGGTCGTCGACAGACCGATCGAAGCAACATCTGCTTACTCGACAAGAACAAGTATCCCAAGGGAGGTGATACAAAGACCGAGGAGAAGAAGCATGGACACTTCGGGTCCAGTTACCCAACTGACATGAGAAATGGAACCAACTTCATGGGATTGGATGATGAAAGTGAACAGAAGCTCTGTACATCAGGTAAGACAAATGTTTGTTATATTGTTGCAAGATTGTAGACCAGTCAGAAAGAAATGTGTGCGTGATCAGTAGTGAAACACTACAGATTCTAAAAAAATAGATTAACTCCTATTATCAATGGGAAAAGGCAAAGACTCTAAAATGTGTCTTCTTTCCTAGCATCTTTCCAAATAGTCTTGTTTTTTGTCTTGAGAACAATAGGAGTTATCTATTGTTTTAGAATCTGTAGTATACCACTACTATGGTCGATTACACGATAGCGCACCGAACTTGCGCAATCGAATTTGTGTTGTTGGTATTTTTGTACAAAAACCAGTTGGTATCTGATCGGTACTGTCATGATATTTTTAGATAATTTTTTTTGCGAATGAAAGTCAATTTAATGGTTAGAAAGGCCATGGTAAAAAAAATTAAAATAAAGGGTAAAATGGGCAATCCCAGAAATTACTCAAATTTGGAACACTCGATAATAAAGAAATGAGAAAAATCTGTACAAGAGCTTTAAGTCGGCCTAAAATAGTATATTTCCATAAATATCAATATTTCTAAGCTCAAAAGACATCTAGAAATAGTATAATTGAGTTTAAATAACAGAATGACATATTTGTGACATAGGTGAGACCAATCACCATTTGTCCATACTATATTTTGGCCCAAATCCCCGTTTTTCGGCCCAAATTAAGCTTAAAATAGCAAATTTTGAAAAAAATCGATATTTTATAGCAAAAAAATCATCTATACATGGTAATGTGGAAATTCTTATAATGGTAAGACATAAATATGACACATTTGATATCAAACATCATTTATTTGATGCCAAATTTGTGCCCAAATACCCGTTTTTTAAGCCAAAATTAAGCCTAAAATAGCATATTCAAATTTAAAATCGATGATCAAATGCTGACATGATATGATACAATGAAATAGATTTAGAGGGTGCGAACGACGTATAGTGTTATCCTCAGTCAAGCCCATTTCTGCCTATGCTAACTTTGTTATATGAGCTGTTGTAAAAGAATCATAAATGATGGTGCAATGCCACATATAATTTTCTGTTTTTTTTTGTTTCAGACTTGAACAAATTATCCCTGTCATGTTTTATAGTATTTAGTCAAACTGCATAGAAATAAGACATCTTTTATATTTTTATTTGAAATTGTTTGAGTGAAATCCATACTGACCTTCAGAGGGTTTCGTTTTTAGGGGGATGGGAGTGGTTCTATATTATCTAAAGCAAAATTTATTTTTCTGTAAATCAAAATATATTTTTCTTTATTTTATTTTTCTGGAAGTAAATGAAATGAAGTCTTTGGAATGTCAAAACATTAAAAATACAAAACAAAAATCACCACTCGAAAAACACTCGATGCCACTAGAAATCCACTTGAACATTAGATAATCGCCACTTTAACTCCACTCGAATTGCACTTGAATTCCTCTTGCGATCCAGTCATTTCCAATCAAAAAGCACTTGAAGTTTTGTATTTAAACCACTTCTATTTAACGCTAATTGAAATTTACTGGAACAAACACTTGAAATCCGCTTAATGCACTTGATGGTAGAATGTTGTGGGTTTGGTCAAAATTCCTGATTTTGGACCCAAATTGGCCCAAAAATAGCATACTTCAGAGAAAGTCGATGAATTAAACAGAAAAGTTATCTATACATGGTAATATTGTGTTCTTATAATAGTATGAAATAGTTGTGTCACTTTTGAGCTCAATCATTGTTTGGCCAACGATAAATTTGGGCCTAAATTGGCCCAAAAATAGAATATTTTAATAGAAATCGATGATTTAAAGGTTAAAATACTTCATCTAGACATGACATAATTGATCCTAAATTTGGGCCCAAATCCCTGTTTTAGACCCAAATTGGCCCAAAAATAGAATATTTTAATATAAATCGATGACTTAATAGATCATAGATGGACATAGTTGTGACACTCTTTTGATTATTATAATAACTATATTTCCATGTATAGATGACTTTTCTGCTTGAAAATGACGATTTTTATCAAAATTTGCTATGTTAGGCCCAATTTGGGCCCAAAACGGTGATTTGGGCTAGAATATAGTATGGACAAATGGTGATTGGTCTCAAAAATTGTGTTTAAATGTTGAAAATTGAATTCAAGTATGTTGGTAATGATAGTCTTTACTGGTTCTTGCTTGATTTAGAGTAATAAAAGGTGATCTTGTATACAGAATTTTCTTTTGCGGATTATCCATTTTTTTCACCATGGTCTTGTTAACCATTAAATTGTCTTTCATTTGCAAAATAAACTTTAAGAATGGTCTACCTTAATTTTTCCTAATTTTTCCTGTCCGGGTAGTCCATATGTGTCCGCTAACTCATTATATTTTTGGATGTTTATAATTTCCATAGAAAATTCACCGTTATCTTCTTAACTCATATTTCAATTTTAGGAACCGTCAATGGCGATAATGTTGAACTTGATGACGCGGGCGTATATTACAATCACCGACATCACTCACCAAGCGACGGCGGTCTTGTAAAATGCCGTTGCGAAACAGGAACCGCAACCGACGCTTCCGGTGCACAAGTTAAAATCAAAGGAGTCTGGTACTACTTATGCACCCGTAACAACAATTTCACCAACAGGAGTCAAAAAGCAAAGATTATCTGTGAATAGAAAAATAAACATTGAATTATGGTAATTTTTTGCACGTGAAAGCAACTTAGGTTATAAGCAACTTTGGTCTTGAAATTAGCCGTTTGATTGGTTTAATAACTAATCTGATTAGTTAATTTGAAAATGCCTTACTTGTATCTTACTTGTATTCATGACAACTAATAATTTTTCAAAAAATTGAAACCTCGATGATTAACTTTTAACCAATCAGACGAGTTATATTTTTTAACACAGATGTTTTGAACACTATCTCAGCACAGAAGAATGCCCTAGTTTTCAAGTTCTGATACAATCGTTTAATTGCATTGGTTTCGTTTTCGTTTTTTGGTGTCTGATATAGAATTAGATAATTGGAAGAAAAAGAAATTCTGTGCCATTTGTCATATATATAAGTTAGTTTTGGAGGTAAGGCATAAGCCTTAGGAGAGAGTTGTAATTTTCCAAGGACTGTATTTACATATTTATTCATTATAAGGCGATGTAATTTATTTATCCACACTGTTTGTACATTTTTTTATAAATAAACATTCTTCTAGAATAAAGTTAATAAAGGAAATACTTTTGTCATTTTTCCATTGAGTCTTTATTAGTGATATTAATAAAAGTTTCAAGAACCATATTTTCGTCAAAATCTCCACGGTTTATTTCAGGAAGAGTAGGTACAGCCTAACGAGTTTAGTAGCCACTTCGATTACTTGACTATCCATGCTATTAGGGAAATCTGGTTGCCAGCATCCCATCAGTGGCGGATCTGGCCCAAATTTTAAGTGTCTTCAAAAAATATATTTACTCGAAATTTTGGGAATTTTTGAAATTTTAAGCACTGGAAACGCATGGAAAACCCTACTTCAGGACCTTTCTTGCACCCAGTTTAACAATTTATAGGGCCAGTTAAGTCTTAAACAATAATAAACTGCCCCGAAAAATTGATCTTATCAAAAACGAGTGTCTTCATGAAGACACTGAAGACACTCCAGATCCGCCGCTGGGATGGGATTGATTTTATGCATATAAAGTTCTTAGAAAAATGCCCATAAAAACGATTGTCTGCTAAGACAAGAAGGCGAGGGAATAAATGATTAACACACATTTTCTGTTGAAAAAAGATAAAAAACATTTTAGGATGACCCCTAAGATGTAGACGGAGTAGCAAATGAACGAACTAGTTTTTTTTTCATTTTCTTTTTCTAAAAAAGATATGTATTGTGGATAAATAAATAAATGAATAGAAAAATTAATGAAAATGAATAAATATTCTATTATTTAAACTAAAAATTGAAGTATTCAATTCGTTTCATCATTGTTTTGTGTCCAAGTGATAAAGAACCCTTGAACTAGTTGTGTTTCATTCTAGACAATGACATCATCAGGTTAGGGATCGTTTACATATTACGTAATCAAGGAAGGGGAGGGGAGGAGAAAATGCTTATTCTTGATTAAAGGAGGAGGGGGTCTAAAATGGGCAAAAATATGATCACATAATATGTGAACGACTCCTTATATCAATCAAAATGGGATATACGTGTTCCTTGATATGTAGAATCATGGCTTAATTAATGTTACACGGCCTGATTCTTTGATATGCACTTTTCAGTTGAGGTGTTTCGAGGTCACAGTTTGCTTGGATATTTCAAACCTAAGCCAACCTACTCAAAAGAAGTTTTGTCTTGTAGGAACAGAAAAAGTACATTATCGCAAAGGGGTTTTCCAGATAC
>JAUKPT010003144.1:0-12388 GCA_032273505.1 Nanomia bijuga
CACGTCAAAACGTGAGCTCTTACGTTTGACGCAAAGGCTTACGTCGTGTTTTCTCACGAACAAAAATTTTTGTTCGTCAAGAAATCGACGTAAAGATTTACGTAAAGAAATGAAGAAAAAAATACAAATGTGATCAATCACTCCATTGATTTTAAACGCACATGCCACCCGCTTTCTTTTTAACAATCGTAATAAGAGAAATCTCTGAAATGCAATTAGAGAATAAATAGATTTTTGTAAGGGCATTGATGAAATAGTTGTTATCATAGATGATATGTACAAGATTACATAACTTTGTTTTGATCCAAAAATAAACTGAATTTTATCAATCGTTATTTATGTTTTTGTTTTCATTTTATTTTTAAAAATGGCAATGACAATGACGTCAATAAGAATCTAAAGATATATGATTGGGTAATTACTCAGGCATGCGCAATAGTTATTACTTGGTTGCGTAATTAGGTACGTGCATGTGAACACGATGTTACGTTATGGCTTACGTCGCGTTTTGTTGTATGAGTCTTACATATATTTTTGACGTGAAAGTTAACGTCAAAAGTTTACGTGTATGTGAATGAAGCTTTAGCACAAATCTATTATCAATTCCCAAATCGCAGTAAAAGGCTCAAAACACTCATTTATTCGAGTGGTTTTAAACCTATAAAGATGTGTCCGAATAAAGGCGACAATACTTGAATTAAACTAAATCTACTAGAAGCAATAATGGAAGAAGTGTGCTATCAAAAAAGAATTTTTTAATAGTAGGTTATTAAGAAGGATGATTTTTCTATACATTTAAGCCCTTTAAAAATTTTCTAATGATATATTCTTTCGGTTTTAAAAGATCGTTTAAAACTTGAAAGACAAAATTTGTAAAACGTCGGAAATTACTTCATACCACACCTTACATTTCGCTTAATTACTGAAAACAATAGATATCTAGCAAATAGTTTTTTGATCCTCGTGCAAACAGATGACATAGATTTTGATATACAAAAAACACTCTCAGTCTTTTTCTATTTTTCTCGTAATTAAGCCGAATTTCCAAACTGACTGGATAGAGGTGACGTCCGGATAAAGGCGAACATTGGTCAAAATGATTAGGCAACCGTCTTTTTTTTAGCAAACCCGATCTTTGTTCTCTCGTCTTTAAAAAAAATTAACACAAGTGTAGACGCATGCGCAAATAGAACTAAAGAGTCTTATTACCGATGAATAAAAAATTCTGTTATCGGGAATAGAACTCGTTACCATTGTATTTAGCGTATTTATTCGTATAATTAAAAATTATTCGAAAAAGCTACCATCTTAATTTGCAAATCCTGTATTTGGATGTCACGCGATATTTTTGCATTTAATTACCACGACGAAAAACCTTTTAATGCGAAAATATTCTTCTGCGTCCATTGAGAGTTTCCATTCACCAAGAGAAACAAAAACATCCCCTCCCCTCGGGATAGTTCACAATTATGACTTAATTAAAATGTATCGGAAAGAGTATTCGTGGAAGCATGGCCATGGTGGAAGTGGTGTTTTTTTAGATTGGATTATTGATGAATTAATTCATTATAATAAAGCATTGAAGTAATAATTCTGTGTCTTTTGAGGGGTCAATCATTTTTATATCTTGATTAGTGCCCAAGATATTGGTGTTGCAGTTTTATACAATTATTATTATTCATAATTAATTAGATGATTAATTTTTAATCAGAAAGCTTATTTCTTAAAATTTACAATATAAAATTGATCATTCCGCTTCGATTAATGGGTCTTTTATTGCCTCGTCATATATCACTTCTCTTGACTGAATAAATCGTGATATCTGGTTTCCCCATATTGAATAAATGTTAATTATTTGCTGATATATAATCTCCAGGGTCTACAGACTTGATTTTAGGTGACCTTGGCACCCTTTTTGAAATAATGGCACAAATTTAAAAAGAAAAAGATGTCTCCATAGTACAAAAATTGTCAAAAATCATAAGTTTATAAAATACTCAGAGAAGCAATTTAATTTTTTACTGGTGTTTCAAGTATTAAGTATTAAGCTTTTGTAGTTTCTATGGAAGATGACAAATCTTTGACAACAATATGGCGGCAAAATTTGCTGTCATAAGATAAACAGGATTTAGAGGGCTTGAAATTGAAATTGTTCATACCATTTTTTACTTTTAATTATCAATCTTTTATTATTAGAAAGTAATCAGCTTTTAATTTGTTTTCCAATAGTACATAACTTTCTGATTCTTGATAACTTTCATTTTCTTGATAACTTTCATTTTCTTTTATTTTTGGAAATCTGCCTTTTTGGAGTTGTGCCGTCATGCCAAAATACTCATGAGAGCGGAATTAGTACTCATCTGAAATTGACCCTAGACCCTCAACAATAAAATTTAATTTATTAAAGTTACATTATTCTGTTTTCTTGCTAGAATTAACAATATTGCTTAATTCATGGAATTTTTTGCTGTACTGTCTGCAGGGTCTGTTGACTCAATGTTAGACAAGTCCCATTTTGGCACAATGGTGCATTTCCAAAAATGCCCATAGTGAAGAAAATGAAAGTTGTCCAAAGTAGAAAGTTTGAAAGCAAATTAGAAACTGATAATTTTTTAATAAAAGACTGGCACCTAAAAGTGAAAAATAAATAAGTAATAGATCTTAAGTGGAAATGCCTCAAGCAACCAAAGAAGCCTCTCCACGCACAATCTATCTAGAGTGATGCTCAGACATCCTGCCCAAGCTAATATCTGTTTTACACTCCTATTTTGGCAGTTTAGTTTGACAATCTCTTATCCAAACTGGCTTCTTGGTTGCTTAAAGCATTTCCACCCAGCTCATGTTTGACTATCATCTTTATTGATTGGTGGAGACGTTTTACATCTTAGTTTCTATCCAATATTGGTATCTGAGTTGGCAGCGGTAGTTTCCTGTCATAAAAACGCTCACATGCGCTCCTTGGTTTTCTCCAATATCTGTCTTTGAATGATAAATGATGTAAAACGATGTATAGCTCTTTGATTTTTGATCACTTTTGATCATTTGTTAACTATTGAGACATCTTTTGATTTTTGCATTTGTGCCATTATTTCACAGCCCAAATTATTTGGCTTACAAAAGAATATAATATTTTTTGGGAATGCATATTTATTATTTATTCTGATTTAATGAACATTTTTAGTTTTCCTTTTATTTTCTGCATATGATTTATACAGAAAAAATTAGGCTCATGTTACTTTGACTTGCTCTACTTTTAAAAAAAATTATCAAAATAATCTGAAATGATTATTATTGTAGACCATATGTTGTAAGCTGATTGACTCCAGAAGTTCTAGATATTGTAAAGTTAGATGTTTCGTGTTAAATTAAATCTCTAGAGGAATGGTTTTGAAGTTCATCTTTGCAAAGGCTGTTTGCTTGATCACTACTTTGATAATCCTTTCAGTTGGTATTCATGATATTTTGATGAATGTTGAAGAAAACAAGTAAGGTTCTTTTCTTTTCAAATTGTTAAACATTAATACTTAGATCATTGCAACTTTTTTGATAAATTTATCTTGATGTTTTATATTGATTTATATCTTCATCAAGTTTATTGAAAAATTGAGTTTTCATCTTCTAGTGCTTTGTCAGGTACTAACTAATTTCTTACAATTTCAGAATCAAACCTCAATTGATGATATTTGGTCTCCAATATACCAGATTTGCTGGAATTACCACTAATCTGTTTATATTGTTGACAGGACTGTGCACTAAACTCATAGATCAAAGGGTATTGAGTGTTGAGGTTGTTCATGTCTTTGGTTCTACATGCCTCTTCATCTCTGCCATAATATTTTTGGACCCAGCGATTTTGTCCATCTATTGCTCTACAATTCATTTAGCCTGCTAGGGCATTGTTTGCCAAAAAATTTTCAAATCTAAGTGTTAAACTGTCGCATCAGTCAGTCGGTATTGCGTTTTTCCCAGTAAGCGTCCACCAGATTCTTTTGGTTTTCATGATCAAAACAAAAAAAAAAGTGATGGGAGCCTGATTTTTAGGTCGAAATTGGGCAGTATGTGACTGTCTATTGGTAAAGGGACCTAACTGTTTTTACTGTGATAAACTAGAATAATAAAAAGTTGCAGCTGTAAAATTCTATTGTCCTCACAGTTAAATTGAGCTTTCCTCATGGTAAATCTGACATTTCTTCGCATTCAATTTTCTCTGAGGTAAAAGCTTCTTTCTTCGCCTCGTCTGATGAAATTCATCAATATTAGAGAATTCAAAAATCTACTTTTTTTTAAACTTTTAAACATGTGATACTTCTCGTTTCTGTCTAATTTACTCTTGTCTTTGATTTACAGCCCCTCTATTGCACCTAAATCTATTACATCAGTTGATTTACGATAATTACACTATTTTATTTTAAAATACTACTGTAGTGATTTAGAGATTATTCCCTTATGACAATTATGTGTTTGGATGTACTAGAGAGATTATTCTTGGTCTTGAAAGATAATATACAATAATTGATGGGACAGATTTGTCATGAACAAGCGTTTATTTGATTAAAATGTATGTTGAAACTATAAATTAGAAGTACTCTGATTGCGCATTTGTGAAGTTAAGTCATAATATTTGTTTTCTTTAAGAACCTATTTATTTAAGAACTAATTTCAATAGCCACTTTTATGAATAATAAATGATAATCTTGTTTACAATGATGTTATTATTGCACCTTAAAAGTTGACAATACCAGGTTTATTTGATCATGGTCAATCACTAAAATCTTATGAGTAATTTCTGAAGTGAGTGAGGTGTACATTAAACCTTCGAATCAAAATAACCCATAACAAGATATATAACTTTCTTTCACTTTGTTTAGATGTGGAATGACATGGATGTATGAGTCACCTGAGTATATTAACGTCGAACTTCCTGTCCCAGTACGAAATAAGTATCTCAAATACTCCTTGTTCATTTACGGAGAAGGCTATTATGCAGACTATCTCAAAACAATGAATGGCAATTTACAGTTGGAAGGGATACCAGTTATTTTTGTTCATGGGAATGCTGGGCGCTATAAACAGGTTTGAATTACATCATTTTCAAAAATGTTCAGATCTAAAAAAAATTGAAAGGAAAGAAGGCATTTTATTGAAAAGGTTCGTACTCTTGTGCATCAAATAGATGTCATATGAAATGAACATACTACATTGCTTCAAGGCTTCATGTTAGAATACAATGTTTCTATTGCTTTACCAAAATTAAATCAAAATACACGTCATAACAATAAGCATATTAGAAAATATTTGAGAATTTAACAAATGCATTGACACAGTAAATGTCTTTGTCTGCGCGTGCGATCGTGCATCTGTTCAGGGTTTTTCTTAAAAACCAGTCATGGGATCTTTATGAAACTTGGCATGAAGTAAGAGGTCAATAACAAAAGAAAGTGACAAAGCCGGATTTTCCAGAAAAAATTGTTTTTTAGGAAAAAGTGGTTAAAGTGCCAACATTTGTATTTTGCATAGAAATTAGCAAAAATTACATGTCTGGGAAAGATCTGGCTCTCAAATTAGGAGACCAAAAAGACTTATTTTTCATGAATTAAGGGCTCGGCTAGCTTCAGAGCCATATTTTTCTATCTTACCATTGCATAGTATTTTTTATATTTTCATGTTATTCAGGATATTTATTAACAATTTATAACCCAAATTTCAGACCTTTACACTAGTAACGCATAAATGATTTAGACCAACAACATTTTACAGTTTTCTAAATGATTTCATGGTCAATACCGATCATTTCTGAGTTACTAGTGTTATATGCCACAGTTCGTGTCTTACAACCTAAAAAACTACTGAATTTGGTCCCAAATTAGGTGGCTTGCATGTCTTGTCCTCAATTTCATGAAACCCTGTCATGATATTTTTTTTGAAACTAGGTATGAAATTGAAGGATATTAGTAGGAAGAAAGTGACATAACAGTATTTTCGTTTCACAGTGAAAAATGTGTTTTTCTGCATTGTGTAGACGATTTATTCCATTTATGTGTATACTTTAATGATTAATTTTTTTCAGCTAAACATTCTGCATCTTTTAGGGACTGAGAAGAATCTGGTTCTTGAGTCATGAGAACGCAAAGACAAAAATTTTATAAAAATGTGACCCTGCAATCTTCAGAACCATTTTTTGCTATGTTTGCTTTGCCCTATGGAATTACTTTATTCTTTCATCTGACTCAGGATGGTCTGAACAAATTGCTAGCCAAATTTCAAATATTTTCGTTTGGCTGGTTCTACCCTTTGAAAACGGCCAAATCTTGTCTGCATGTCAGATCTACGATCATGTTAAATTGTTACATGACAATTTTTACATGACAATTGAGATTATTTGTATGGATGATAATTTGTATATTAGTTGTTCCTCTATATTTAGCTTGTTATTTCCAGATAAAAAGCAATAAACATTAAAGCTCTTATATTTTTTTAGGTCCGTTCTCTTGCATCTGTCTCATTGAGAAAATCTGAAAGAAGCAACTATCATTTTAATTACTTCAGTGTTGATTACCAAGAAGAACTGTCAGCTTTGTATGGTCCATTCCTTAATCAACAAACTGAATATCTTTCGCATTGCATAACAAGAATTCTTCAATGCTACTCTCATTTAAAAGAAAAACCAATATCAGTGATAGCTGTTGGTCATTCAATGGGTGGTCTTGTAATTCGAGGTTTATTTTCTCAGCCAAATTTCAATCCAAATCTGATCAGCACTATTATCAATTTAGCTACTCCACAGACTAAACCTGTTTTGAGTTTAGATCCAGAACTGTATTCATACTATGAGCTTCTCAACAATTATTGGTTACAATATGCTGAAAAAACGTTACAAAATGTATCAGTTGTTTCACTTGGTGGTGGAACAAGAGATAACCTTGTACCTAGTAATTTATGTACGTTAGATGACATTTCCACGAATCCCCATCATGTTAATATGTTAACTACTAACATCCCTCTAGTGTGGAGGTCAACCGATCATCAATGCATTGTGTGGTGTAATGAACTTGTCAGATTTGAAACACATATGTTATTTCAAATGATAGACAAGAAAACGGGTTTTATCACGAATAATCACACATTTCGGGGAAATCTTGTTCAGAAATTGTTCAAAAATACTGATTATCTTGGTACATCTAGATTATCAACAGTGGATTGCAATGTTGTCCATTTAAATAACACTATCATAATGCTTACTACTGAAAAGAAAGCATGTTATTTGCTTAAAAGAAATCCAGACACTGAACAGTATTCTTTGAGTATTCTGGTTGAAGATAAGGTTGAAGATTGGGCATTCATTTGTGAAAATTTTCTCACATGTCAATCTATTGATTCTACTGAAATTTTACCATCAATCAAAAATAATATTGCTCAAAGCTTTTTAAAGGCTGATATTTCTAATGAAACAATCATCATGTTGAAATTCTCTAAAGAAGTAACATTTCATGTACAATTCAATGAAGATATTGTTGAAATTCAATTGCCTTATTTATTTACGAAAGAATTACAAAATTTTCATCAATTATTTTACTTGGAATTTGATATACCCTTTTTTACAGAAACTTGGCAGGTCTATGACATTACTGTAGTTTATATGGATAAGCAACAAAATGATAAGATTATTGGGAATCTTAAATCGCCATGGTATGGTGAAAGTGAGTACTTAACTACAAGCAATCCTGGCGATATATTTTTGTTGAAATTATTTCATCAAAAACCTGATGTGCAGAATCCAGATCATGTAAAACTTCGATTTTGGGGAAATAATTTGATGGATTTGAAGTTTGTAGTAAAATTCAATTTAATTGGTAGCTTTGGACAGTTACTAAGGCTTCATGCAGAAATGTTATTAAGATGTGTGCTTTTATTTTGTCTTTTCAATATGTTCTGTCATGTTTATTTGGAACAGTGTCACAAGCAAACTATTTCTCGTATCAATTTTTCGAAAAATTACGTAGTTATGCTGTTGTTCATTTCTCTTACACTGATTCTAACACTCTTCCTTGTTGATGTAAAAATTTCATTTACAGTCAAAAGACTCTTTCCTCAAGTATTCATGATAATTCTCTCATTTTTTACATCTGAAGTACTGAGGATCGTCCTAAGAGTAGCGGCTATAATCATCATGATTTTGTTGCATCCTGCTTCATGTATAATTCAATGGGTTGAATCAATACTCACCTGTTTGAAATTAGAAATCACAAGTTTAGGAATTAAGATTGGATCGTATCATTTCACTTTATTATTACCAGTTATCTTAGCTTATTGTATGAAGTGTTTGAATTTAAATATTCTATTGATGCTCTTGCTTTGTTACCATATTCTAAAAATTAACATAACTCAAGATATTATAAGTAAAGAACTGCAATTAGAAATATTACTTGGCGTGTTTCCTGTTATTCTTGTGTTTAATATTGTCCCTGTTATCATCTTCATCAAAGATTATGTTGACGGATCACACCAAACTATTTTAACTTTTTGGAACGTACAACTATTGACATTTGGTTATGTAATATATTTGTCTACTGATTTTGAAAGCTATTCGAACTTAGATAAAGCATTTAAAGGAAAATGGGATTTAGCAGTTGCAATTATCCATTTTATTTTTACCGTTCTCATGTTTGTACCATCTTTACCACTATACTTGGTAACTTGTTTATGTTTTTTTCAATTATCTTTCATTGTTTTTGTATGGTAGGTTATTTCTAATCTGTCTTTTTTCCTCTTTTTGTATTTTTTTCCACTTGTAGATTTTATCTTACATTCTATTTTTTCTATTTATAATCTTTATAGTTATTATTCAGCTGAAATTTATATTTCTAAGAAATCTAATCAAGTAGTCACTTGAATCTCTACAAAAATGCAAGAAGAGCATTTGTACTGGTATGATATGTTCAATTATTAATGCAAACTATTCTCTTATTGCATATTCAATATTCTCAGAATGTATTACTTGAAAGCTACAAACCAAAATTTCCAGCAAGGTTGTTGACTGATTAGAGATTTTGGATAAGTATGTGGTACAAAGAATTGGTTGATTTTCTTGATAGCTACAATTTATTCTTTACAAAAATTGAGCAAGGGTACCAAGAAATTTGGAAAACAATATGAAAAATTTGGGTTTTGGTTTTTGTTCTATTTTTCATAAAGCTTCTCGCAAATAGAACTTTTCTGTCAAATTTGCCATATTGCTCGTGGGGGCAAATACAATATGATGGACGCATTTTATATGCGGATATATAGGGAAAAAAGTGTTCATAAAATAACAGTAAGATGCATTTTAGTGAATAAGATTACAATTAATAAATACATTATATCTAATGAAAAAGTGTCTAGTGATTTAAATAGATTACTTACAAAGTAATTAAATAAACATAACATATATTGTTTAACTGTTTAAAATAGACAAAACCCACGCATATTAAAGCTGTTCAAAACATATTTGATTTTCTTTTTTTTTTCAATTATTGAATTCTACAGTAGAAATCACATCTTTTTAACATAAAAAGAGTATTTGTTTCGTTTTCTAAGCGTAAATGATTACTTATTCACTTAATATATTTTTTTATTATTTCATTATCTATTCAAAACTTATTTCAAGTTAACAACAAAGAATTCAATGATTTCCGGTGTCGTAAACACGTATGAAAAGGGATTTAATACTATATTTACTATACATTTCATAAGAAAAACCCATGATTTTGCCCCCACGACAAAATGGCGAATTTAACTCGGAAAAGGTCTATTGGTCGACATAAAAATCATTTCGTACAATAAATTAACCAAATGGTCGATTTGATTAACTCTTTTGTCATGGCACAGAAAATAAATTAGTAGTAAATAGAATGACAATATACAATATAACATGTTTTCTTTGGACAATCTACAAAAAACATCTTACTTGAACATAATTATGTAGCAATGGTTGCTCTAATGGACTGTCGAAATTTGTCTTCTTTTTTACATTCAGCCCAGCATTTTCTAAAGTCGACACAAGGCATTTTGTCTCAGTAGTTGATGTAAGTTGCTGTCATTGTTTTGTTTTATAGTTCAGTAAATATAGGTAACCCGTAACAAATTGCTAAAGTTTTTTTTTTGTAAATTCTCTAAGTCAATAGCATATAGCAACACCAAAAAAAGGTCCTAAGAAAAACCTTATTATGGGGGGCTTTTTGGTCCATTCCAGTATAAAAAGTGCATTTTCAAAATGTTCAATTCTAAAAATTGATTAGATAGCTGGATTGAGCATGAAAAGTAGATGAAAAAAAGATATGGTTTATTCTACTGGAATGGAACAAAAACAATGAATTTTTCTTATGACTTTTTTTTGGTGTTGCTAGATGCCATTGACTTTGACTTTGAGAATTTACAAAAAAATCTGTTTATGCAATTTGTTGCAGGTTAGGTTACTTGGCTGGACTATTACTTGATCATCCAGAAACGAATAACCATTTCGTCTCTGATGAATCTAAAAATGGTATTAAAAGTAGTATCAATAATGATTTGGTAAGGGTTAAGGTTAGGGTCAGGATCAATAATACTAGGTAAATGTGGGTTAGGGTCAGGATCATTGACTTGTCAGTAAAAGTTGTATTAATAATGACTGGTTACATTCAAAATTAACTTGACTGGACTGTTACTTGATCATCCAGAAACGAATAATCATTTTATTGCTGATGAATCTAAAAATGGTATTAAATGTAGTATCAGTAATGATTGGGTTAGGGTTGGGGTTAGGATCAGGATCATTAACTTATCAGTAAAAGTAGTTTTAATAATGTATATGGTTAATGTGGATTAGGGTTAGGGTTAGGGTTACGGGCAAGATCATTAAGAAGTATTAATAATGTGGGTTAGGGTCAGGATCATTAAGTCGTTACATACTATCTTGTATCAGAACAGGTCTGACATATTTCAGATAAACGTCGATCACGTTATTCAGATCTTTGCTAGAAACGTCTATCTCCCCCCCCAAGGTTTTGTAATTTTCATATAATTTCTTAAAAATACATGAGATAATTAGAAATAAGTTTAATTATCAACAGTTTTAAATTTTCTTTCTAGGAAGCTTTTCAGTTAGAAAATGTTCTTAGGACAACCATCTAAACGTACCAGCCCAAATTTTTCAAAAAAGAGAATGTTTAATGGCTATTTTTGCAATTTTTTTAGATTTTTTTTTTATTTTTTGTAATTGAAAGAGGAATATTGGAAGGCATGCACTTCGAAAATAAAGCAATTTTGGAAGCCAGCAATTTTCATGAGTATATAAAATTAGCATGATTCTACTGACAAATAAAATCTCAAGGGATATTCTCAAGTTGATTTTGTGTTAAAGGTGAACAAAATTCAAAAGACCTAATTTTATGAAGATATTACGTACTGCATAAAACGAGATTGGCTGGTTCTTTCGGTCTTCTCTATATTACAAATTATCCATGACCATAGCGTTCTTATCTACAGGCTATGCCAGCATGCAGGTTAATTTACGGAAAGTACCTTCATGGTATTTTCTTGATCCACTTTTTTCAGGGTGAGTTAATATCATTAAAGAATGATGTTAGAGGGGAGGAGGTTAGAACATTTGAAGTTTAAAATCTCAAAAGTTTTCATCCGATCTTACTGATATTTATATATTAAATATTTGACGACCAGAAATGACTAAAATAAGCCATCCTTATATCGATTTAACTAACATTAGGCTGAAAATGCATGTTATTCATATATTGCGGTTGATCTTCCGTCGTTCAAACTTAATCATTAAAAACATTGAACTGAAGGAGAATGAAACTTACAAAGACGTTGAACAAATTGTAAACAAAGTGCTGAAGGAAGACCGTAATGGTTTTGTCAAAAAAATTGGTGAAAATAAGAAGATACAGAACATTATTGTGCGATTTAAAAGCCACTCATCACGCTATGCGTGCCTATCAAAAAATAAACAAAGGAAACAAAATCTATTAGGTCCGAATCTTACAAGAACGAGAGGGAAATTACTTTACGAGGCTTCGCAAACTATCAAAGACAAAAAACTGTCTGGTGTACAGTTCGTCTTCGCAAACATCCACGGGGACCTCCATGTGCGGTTGACAAACCCCTGCAATGACTCCGAGGTCCATCCATTTGAAACCTTACAAGATCTGGACACATTTCTTATGGACAATGGTATTATTAACGAGTCGTGTTTTTGCTAGTTTTTATAGCTACATTTAGTTCATGGTATCTCTGTTTATTCAAACATACAGTAAGTCCTTTGCTTCTTTCTTAATAGTTTTTTTTTATGGTGTTGTTCTGCTTTTTAATAAAAGCTAGCCGTTTGAAGGTGATTCTTATTTGTACAGCACCTTCT
>JAUKPT010003145.1:0-12387 GCA_032273505.1 Nanomia bijuga
ATCAAGAAATTGAAAAATATGAACATGAAATTGAAGACAAGCTACAAGAAGCAAAAAGAAAATCGATAGAAAATCGAATGGGACTCTTCATGCTTTTTGACAGGTGGTCATACCATGAATAATTAATGAGATTTTCATTTTTGAAGGGCTGGGGGGCACTTTTAGGGGGGGCGGTGCAGTCTGTCGGTCGGTCGGTTGGTGACGTCATTGTTATAAATGAACTTGTCAAGGTTTGTGCTTCGTTACGAATGTTCTCGTAAAGATTTTAGGTTTTTATATGGCCTAATTAAGGTTCGTGAGTTTTCCTCTTAAAAAAAGTGGTCTAGATGCCCCAAAATCACACCACTGTAACATAAACAAACTTATATCCTAACATAGTAAAGCTAACATGCTAACATATTAACATACAAACAAGGTAACAAGCTAATATACTAACATAGTAGCATAAAAACAAGCTAATATGTAAAGATAGCCGACAACGCATCAAAAGGAACCCGAATTGTTAGTATATCAAAACAAACCAAATAATAAAAGAATAATAATAAAAAAAGGTGTGTTGGCTTTTAGCACATAATTGTTTAGACTCCGAATGATACAGCAAATATATTGTATAAAAACAAACAAACAAGCTAATTTGCTAACAAAGTAGCATAAAAGCAAGCTAAAGTGCTAACATAATTAGTAAAAAAAAATGGTTCCTAAATAAAAAACAAAGAACATATCGCATATAATTGAAGTAAAGAGTTTCTTTACAATCTCGTCTCATTCGAGGATCTTTTCAACAATGTCTCAATTTCAGATGTCAACCTCAATTTGATTTTTTGTCTGTATTCCGTCTTATTCTTGTAATCGTTGCAAAAACACTGTAGTACTCTCTTCCTGTAATCCAAATTAAAACACAGCGTTACGATTGGATTCAACAACGCACTTGAAAAGTACAACAGTACAAATGAATTGTACAACACCATGTGTAAAGATTCTGGAATGACGTCATAAAGAGGATAGTAACAAATCCTGTAAATGGTCAGCGGTAGATATGTTACACTATAAATAGTACAGACTATAATTAAAATCCGGATTATTCGCCTATGTTTAATTTGTTCGCGACGAATAAATCGTTTGATTTGTTTATTTATTGATACATATCTATAATGTTGACGTATGCGTTTTTGAATACTTTTACGTATTGAAGAATATGAAACTATTAGAAAAACAAATATAACAATTAATATCATCAGGGATAACGTACTTATGATTATTACATATTGCATAGCTAGGAAATGAAACTTATCATAGAAAGTCATAAACAAGGGCCAAATATAAGTGGTGTAGACGATAGCAGGTATTGTTGATATCGAGTATGTGGTACACAAAGCTGATGCAGTTTTTGTTCTTGTTGAATAAAATCGATGATGTAGTGGGTACCTAATTGCCATAAGACGTTCGATTGTTATAAGTAGCAATGTGTTTATTGCCAATATTTGAGAATATCCAAAAAAGAACCACCATACAACAAAAAATTGTGGCGGCATTAATATAGAATTATAAAAACTTGAGTAGAATATAACATCCACGACCATAGCAATTGTCACAATAAGGTCTGTAACTGCTTGCCATAGAAATATGATGTTAGATCTTTTGTGTCGTTGATATGCGAGCATGCGTAGGAATATAAAGATGACAGAACTATTGATAAAGAGGGATAAGATGGCTAGAACACCTTCCATTAGTAGAAGGATACGAAGAACAGGATAATCTAACGAATCGCTGATTGTATCATTAGTAACATGGTGTTCTAAAATAGAAAACAAAAAAAGTCTAATACATTTAACAATTATACTATAGGTAAAGATTTTACGAAATTATACAATGGACTCTTTAACTCGTACATCCAGGGGGAATCAAAAGGCGTTCGAGTTATAGAGATTTGAGTAATAGAGTTTTTTTATTAATGGCCGATTTTGCATGATTTTTTTCCTTTCTAAGGAATGGAAGCAAATTCATTGATTGTACTGAAGAAAGGAATTACTTTGTGGATTAAAAAATAATATTTTGAATTTTATTTACGGCTAGAGATCCAAAACAAAGTAAAATGAAAGCAATTTAGTCATTGAAAACATTTGACGTTTTGTTTTCAAAAAGTAAGCAGATCAAAAATTTAGTCGGCAAAAAGTGACTAATTTTGGCTGAAGTTACTAAAATCTTTTTACCAATATGGTAGGTTGTTGTTTTCTTGTAGAACTTCGTTCAGACAGAGCTGTTACGAGATGCCATTCTGTTGACCGTAGAACATATTTCATTCTATAATATTTACTATAAATCTTAAACCGGGGGTTGAGGACGGTTTGGATTTGAGTGCAAACTTTCTTTATTTTCTTTATAAGTACCGCGACACACACTTTATGTATGGTCAGTATGTAGGTAATAATAAATTACAGTTCACATTGAAAGAGATAAGAAATTGTGCCATCGGAACAGCTCCAAAGACTATAAAACATAGACTGGTATACACCAATTTAATTTATTTTTTACCAGCTTTAAACATACTTTGAAGAACCGGACCCTGATCTTATCATTATACAGTAGGTGAAAATTAAAGAATGATCTAGACAAAGATTCTTTAAAAAAAGGAATATTTTTTCTTATAAACAACAATTATTAAAACATATTTTGTTGAATCATTGGATGACTCCCGCAATGAATTATATCTATCTATATCAATGTAGTAGTGCTGTGCTTAACCCCTCATTTCTGCAAAGAGATTTGTAGATAACTATCTATGAAATAATAAAGAAAGTAACGATCTATCTTAAGTCTGTATTTTGCAAAGAAATGCATTCAAACTATAGCTTAGCCCAGTGCCTTTGGCACGTATTTGATTATAGATTGTATGTTTGTTATCAAAATCTTTAATAATTTGGAAAAATCAATAAAGAATGTGAAAAAATGGTACATTTCTTTATTGTTAGTAATACTTTTGAAATAATTAAACAATTTCTCGAGTTTATAATGATCGATTAATTGCAAAGTTTACAAAGGCTTTAAAGTGAACGTTCTTCCTATCAAACAACAAACTTACCAA
Organism: Nanomia bijuga; assembly: GCA_032273505.1. Taxonomy (NCBI): domain Eukaryota; kingdom Metazoa; phylum Cnidaria; class Hydrozoa; order Siphonophorae; family Agalmatidae; genus Nanomia; species Nanomia bijuga. The sequence continues at coordinate 3,083 of JAUKPT010003145.1, forward strand.
GCAAATGTAGCGTTTTATTCCCGACTATATCCTCAGATGACATAAGATCACTTATATTACTCATTTTTGTTTATCTAAAAAACAAATGAGAATATCAAAGAGTTAGTAGCAAATGTTCCCAAACATAGTTTCATTGTTTATGGACAGGTACCAAAAGGAAAATTCGTACTTTTTAGATCGATCAGCCACATTTGTATTCCTTTTTTCCATTTTTTTCTGATGAGGTCAAAGGTATAAATCGCCTCGACACACAGATACATGCCCAAATACAGAAAAAAGGAAGAAGTTATTTTCTGACTAGAATTACAAAAAATAGAAAACTATGAAAGAGCTACATCAAAAAATAAGTTTGGATCGGCAATATTTGAAGTTTTCACGAACTTTTTTATTTGGTCCCTGTCGATATGAACGAGACACAAATTAAACACGAATTTGCAACATTTTTGATCTTTGTAATAGCAAATAAATGATTTAGGGTAAATGAATTATTATTGATTATAGTTGTAATAAGAGTTTGTACAACTGAAACATTACCAAAATGTACAAATTTAGGTGGTTCAAAAGCGTAATCTTATAAAACAGATGTAATAACAGTTTTTAAGAAATATCCTTCTAGCATTCTTGATATATTTGAGAACATGATGGGCTTGTGCGTTAATATTTTGATAAATTGTAAATCTAGTCATGTTGCACGATTAAGATTATGAAACTGGTTAATCTCAATTGAAACAACAAATGGACATACGTTAATCCTATTTGAATTAGGATTTTTTGAGTGCTCTAAGACTGGAGGGGGGCGGAATCCGCCCCCTCTCTAAAATCTTTAAAAATGAAGCAATTGAGGTGAAGACTTCCATAGGATCTAACAGAAAAATTAAAAAAAGTACCCCTTGGTTTAATATTTTGCCTACGTCAGCACTTTTTTGTGATGACATAAATACATAGAAAACCCTGCCAAATGCTTCCTCCGTGCCTCCCCCCTCAAATCTTTAAAAATCATGTAATTGGGTTGCGACTACATGGATTTATAGTCCTTGATATGATCTACTTTAAAATTTAAAGAAAATAATTTTTGGTTCATTATTTTGCTGACGCCATCATTTTTTGTGATGACGTCATCATATTTTTTCTATAAATGTACCGAAAAACCTGTAAAGTGCCGAAAAATGACGTCACCAACTCCAAATTTCAAAAAAACTGGTGGAGATATTTCTCATAACTCCATAAACATATCTTGAAAAGAATAGCCTTATATCACTACTATCCAAACAAAAGTTATCAGGTGTTTTGTTTTGGTTAAAATGAATTGAAAATATAGGAAATTCCGTACCTACCTCTGACAAAAGTCCTCCAACTTCCGACAGGGGGGTCCAATTGACCTAAAACCTTGCAAAAAGATGTAAAACTAAATAAAACTAAAAGTCAGAAAAGGATGAGGCGTAATCTTTTTTCATTTTTGAGTTATTGAACTAAAACCACTTGAGGGGGGCGGAAAGGGCCCCCCCAGTCCAAATAGGGTTAAACCACGCGAAATTCTCTCATAATCACTATTCGCGAAAATTAATCCACGCGAAATATATAAAAATGCCATTCGCGAAAATAACTCCAAGCAAAAATTAATCAACGCGAAAACAAATCCACGTGAAAATTAATTCACTTAAGGTGGACTATGCTATACATGACTGTTCCATTTGAAAGTAACTACTTAAGTGGGTACTCTAGAGACATCCAAACACTAGATGTCCAAACACTTAATGTTAAAATGTGCTTCTAGAATTTTCCACCATAACCTTTCCTTAAATTATGCTTCTTTATAAAAAAACTATGCTTCTTTATTCGAAGTGCACGAGAACACAATAACTGGGGGAGTAATCTAGTATAAGTCAGATTACATGATCAAGCAACAATTGATTTTGTGAGATTTTCAAATTGGTTATCGGAATAAGACAGTAATTTATATATTCTTCTTTTTTGTTATTTTTCCGTTTTGTGCGCCTGGATCTGATTATATTATAAGTATCAGCCCACTAAGGTTAAATAAATCAGAATTGTTTTCCGTCCTTATCTTGATTTCAAGCAGGATCATAGTTTTTTTTTCGTATGGATCGTTATACGGACCATAATATCAATTAAAAGTGTGATTCAAACAATCGTGAGACTGTAATTCCTGCCTGTCATTTCGACCCAAGCAGTGTGAGGACAATTAGGTTGTCAGTTGGTGAAACACGCGGCTCAGCATCACTTTTCAAACATAAGTGCATACCTTACCTTACCTTGCCTTACCCCGTCACTCGATGTCCTGGACACGCCCTAAAACACCTTATCGAGCTTAAGTTGCATAACTCTATCTACACAATATTCGTACCGTGCCAACATTCTCGTTGAGAGAAACGCATTTCGTCATCTCCTCTTTAAAAGAGAAAAGGAAAACCTAAATAATCAGTTTAACATAGAGCTCAACACAACTCTTCAAACTTTCTATTTTAGACAAATGCCAACTATAGGAAATATACTTTCTTTGCACTCGATTTCTTTTGTGAACAAGTTGAACAATTCCTTTCTATAAGGAGATTTATTTTGAGAAAATGAACAAACACACTTTTAATGAAATGTTATGGATAATTTTCTTTTTTTCATACAGTAGGGATTATCTTGATTTTTTTTCAGTTTTGCAATATCCGCGAGTCTTCTACCTTTTGATATGAAAGTAACCGAAATTGTATAAGTCATCGATAAGCTGTCATCCTTGAAGAATGTTCTCGACCTTTTCTATTATTGACAAGTCCTTTTTGACTTTCATATGAAGTCCCTCTTGATTTAATTCTTATCATTCTAGTCTAGAATGGTTTTAATAGGCCAAGTTTCAAATATAGATCACGTTTAAAGACACATTTAAAGAAAAACGTCTGAGGGGATTTGTCTATTATTTTCCATTCCTACTCAAGGTTGTGCTCACGGTGTACTTTATGATGGTTAAATTCTATCATTTTATTGATCACATATATCTTAAATTTAGCAACCTTTAACCAGAGACCAGAGACCAGATGTATTCTAACATCTCAAGTTAACCCCTCAAACGGTCTTTCATAACGAGGGGTAAACCACTGTTTAACCTCCGTACACTTTTTTTAATCCCCTCTAACTCCTTCTATTAATTACAATTACAAGGTTAAAGAGAAGACGCCTTTCTCGGGGTCTGTATTAAAAAAGGTAATCATTTTGAAAAATCATGATTTTCGTATTTATCTCACGAACTTAATCGTTAGGAAAGAGTTTTACATGCGCGGAGGGTGTCACATGTTATGTTTTTTGATTTTAAAAGAAAAAATTCTAAAAAACACTAAAAAAAACTCTACTTTGAGGCTAAAATTGTGAGAAATGACTACAATGTCGGACAGAATGACCATTTTTTGAGGATCTATAACTTCTTTAATGCGCATATCAAACACCTATATTTTTGTTTAATCCGGAGATTCAGCGGATAAATAGTGGTTTAATTAATAGCAAATTGCGTTCTGAATTCGAAAGAAAAGATTGTTCCGTCCGACACTTCTGTCCGACAATAAGATACCGTCCGACATTTAATTCAATAAACTAAGAAATATATTTCTTTATAGATTTGCAGGGGACAGGTGGGACAATTAATAAAATCTCTATAAGAACAATTGATCTACCTTTATTCATACGTTAAAAAAAGGACAATTTTTGTGCAAGGGAAAAATAACTGTTACTGTGTAATGCCGACGAGGTGACTGTCTCTTCACTTTTCCTACTAATTTGCAGAGTCTGAAAGAAGGGGTTCGTCATTAAAAATCCAAGGATCGGTTAATTGGTTGAACAAAATAAAGAATAAATGCATATCGAACAAATAAAAACAATAAAACCGAACAATTAATGGCACTTTCTATTTCTATTTTTCTCAGTTCATATGAATAAATTTTCGAAACTCAGAATTTCATCACTTTCTTCTGTTTTATAAAGGGTAAATAACGTGTTATTTTATATCTTGCTGTGAAATGGCGGGTACTTAAATATGATCAATTTTATTCAGACCCTGTCGAAGAAACTTCCTCGAAACCTCTACTGGTTTCTCTTGCAAGGATATATTATAGACATAGCTGTATACTAGGGAGGGACAGTTTCGAAAAACAGCAAACCTTCTAGCCAGAAGACACAAACATAGATGTGCTAAATAGTACGAAAGATAATATGTGTATTGAAATATTTTATTCAAGGCGACTTAAAGCAAAGATAAATGTGTTATAATGACTCTAATTTGATAGGAAAGTGATATAACGTTTTCACACAATTGATTTGAATTCAAGAAGGTCTTATTAATCGCACTTAGGCATGGCGTCCTTTACTAATAGGCCTAGACATCGTGCATTTTCACGGAAAGTACCGGTTATTTAGTGATTCTGAAATTTTCAGGACACATTGTTATCAGATACTAGATCAAAATAAATCAATCGAGAAAAAAATTGTTCATCTTTTTTGGGAAATATAAAGTACTTTCGGTTTCACTTTAAGTGATAACGCCATGCACTTAGGCAATAGAAAATACTTCATAAGCAAGCTATGTAGCGTATAAGAGGATATAACAACATAAGCCTAATCCTAATTTCACATCTGAGCGCACAGTTGGAAATTCCTTCTCGCAGACTCAGAAAGTTCGCACACCTCTCGGAAAACCCTCATTAGCAGCATTTCTAATGGCGTATTTTGTTTTTGGGATTTGGTGAACGATAGATATGTCTCGGAATATTGGTCGTCTAATTCTTTTTACGTGTTGGGATATTTACAGAATATCAACCTCTGCTTGAGAGTAACATTAATACGGTATGCTAAAGTCTAGTTTCTATCATCGTCAATAGAAACAAACATACATTTTCTAAATGATATGTAAATGGGACTTTCAATAAGAGTTGACACTTTAAGGTCCTTGTTAGAAAATTAGAATGCAAATCTAAAGGTTTTGTAAGAAGGTATAGGCCAGCTTCATAGGAGACTAGAAATTTACAGCAGCACAATAATATCAATAATAAATATGTGTTAAAATGATATATGAATGCAAATCTGATGGTTTTGTATGCTAGATTTATGGATAATATAATTTCTATATTTACATCACAATTCAATATTGAACTATTTTCGTAGTCAAAAATGGCTCTAAAGATACCTGTAAAGATATAGTGAATGGTCAAACTCCCAATCCCACATAACACGAACTCCCTTCTTACTCTCCGGGAGATTCGCTCGCATTCAAATCAATCTTCAATATTTTCATTAATTAATTAATCAGTTTCATTAATCTCTCTTACTCTCAAAATCTTTCGTATCAGTTAGAATCACACAGTTCATTTGTAAAATCTTGCGCATCATTTACTTTTTTCATATATTTCTTTTTAAAAAAGTGAAATGTGATAATTTGATATGAAAGTTAATGGCCTTCTTTAAACATGACCGGATATCTTACCGAAAGAAAATCGAGTTGTTCCTTCCCAGGCAATCCTGGAAAAAACTGTTTTATTTGTGGTATTCTCCTACCTTGCAAGATTGTGTATGGAACATTTCAACTTGTTTGAATATGTTAACATTGTGTAAGATTGTATTTTTTTATCGCCTTAGTGAAATATCATGAAGTAAAAGTGCTAAACCTTTCTACGTAGGTTTCAAATCAAAAATATCCTTTAATATTGGTCTAAGTGTTCTTTCGTCGTTTAAACACGGTATGCGGCAGATGTTGAATCTTCTTCATCAGTCTCTTTAACAAAAAACATCGTACCTTGGGGCCCTGATAATATGGTTTACTATGAAAGAAAAAGAAATACTTTCTTCTTTTGATTTGCTCGGGAAGCTTCCACGAGTCCTCCTTTCGTTTGAAAGAAAAATAATATCTAGTAATCATACTCTAAATTGTTAAGCAAGCAAAAGTGAAACCAAGGATATATCACCTTCCAGAATCTCTGAGACTTTGGCTGCTAAAGGTATCCGGAACGTAAAAGCTAGCTTAAAAAGATGCCATCCATAATAATGTAAAATTAGTTCCTGCATTTTATGTTTTCAAAATCTTAGCTGAAAGCTTATAGCCTCGGTATCCAGAATCAAAAAAATATTATGCAACACTGTCTGAGATCTTGCACGACTTCTATAACCAAGATCTCTTGTCTTTTTGCAAAAAATAAAGGCGAGTTATTAAGGTTTTTCTCATTGTGGAATTTTGTTACCTTCATCGATACACTTTTAACCAGTCTGGTTGCACGAGGTTCATTATGTGTCATTCAATTTTGTTGTAACCCACCCCTGGGAAACTCGTGGGATAAAATGAAAAATATGATGCTGTTCCGATAGTTGGGATAGAAAAAACAGTTATATTTTAACCCATGGACACTGAAATTCAAGTGCTATCCTGTAGGTCATTGCGAGTGGAAAAAGTACTTTCCCGTGAGTCATTGCGAGTTCCCTGAGACTTTTAGTAAAAAGAAGAACTCCTTGTTGTACGCATGCGTACAAATAGCAATTGGTGCATTTATTTTATGTACCATGAACTGAACACGTTTTTCTTAATTGCTTGCTTGGGACGATTACTAGGTCATATCGCAGGAAATCGTTTAAGTAAAGATTTTCCATTTCGGGTTAGAGAAAAGGGAAAATAAAAAAAACCTCAATGAGATAACCTTGACAGAACTTTCAGACTGCAGCAGTTTATAAACAAGATTCAAAAAAACCTCTTTTCACTGAGTGTGACATTAATTTCATTAGACACAATTAAAAACTGAAACTTTATGGTATCTGAAATACTTTATCGGGCAAAGATTCGGCGGATAAAACTTTTCGCTGCAGACAAAGTATGTTACTCCGCTGGTATGTTAAGGTAGTTCAGTTTTGGCGGCCGGAACTTTCGACACCAAGCCAACTTTTCGGCAGTTTTGTCCACTAAATTTTTGTCCGATATAATGATAATGATAGGTAGATAATGAACATGGTCTTAATTTCACAAAAAATGTTCATCAAACGAAGAAACATGAAACGACTGAGGAAAATTCTCGATTCAAACTCCATAAACTTGCATAACTTAATGGAGAAGATTCTTTCATTTTTTTTTTTTATGAATCGAAGAAAAGTGAGGATTTCTCCTCTAATCGGATTAGTAGGCATAATTAAAAGCTATATTGAGTAACTTCTCTAAAGGATGACCACTTATGACGATGCATTACCTCAACTTATGTGGGAATTGACACACAGGATCCTACTCAACTTTTCCTTCTTTAAAATTGAAAAAGATTTAATAAAGACATTCACGGAAATTGACTGAAACTGATTCAATGAGAACAAACTTTTAAGTTTTTCAAAATTTAAACAAAGAGTCCGACATTTAGTCTTTGATTTTCATGTGGGTGTGTGGGAAGGGCTAGTCCGGTATACGTATAAAAATGAAAAAAAAGTAATTCTTGAATTATACTCAGGTCACGGCACATTTCTTTTAATAACTTTAATTTTAATAAAGGTGTGCCTAGTTTGGTCCGGTCTTTGGCAATTAAAAGTTTTGAACCTTTTAAGATCCCAAATTAGGAATTAGTTTTTTTTATTGGACAATTTTGACAGGATATGGACAGTAACAACTTTACATGTCACCGATGGAGAAACATAAAAAGCGAACTAAGATAATTCTTAAATGCTTAAATCATGGCCAGCTTTTATAAATCCGTTACTGATTCGGGTTAGCTATATATAGAATGCACAAGGACAAACGGTCGGGAGAGGCACTCTTAAACAGGTAATTCACTAAATTTATTAATCTTTTTCTAAAATTAGATATTTAGATATTTAATAGATATTTAGTTGGTTTGAGAGTTATCAGTTTTCTAAACCCTTAACGTACTGGATACCCCGCCTTTAATTTGTCAATGAGGTCACTGAATCAAATTTTCATAACAATTAGTTGAGATGTTTCGTATAACACCACAACCCTATCCTGAAAAGTGCAGCATCGTATCTTTTTCGAAACAATAAATAACCGGTGTTTTGTTTTTGGTTAAAAATGTTCTGAAAATATAGGAAAACTCATACTTTACCTCTACCTTAAACTAAATGAAACTGAAAGTGAGAACAATTCAGCTAGATTAGATTGATTTTTTCCCAGCTAAAAAAAAAATAAACTTTACATACATGAATGTCGTATGATATAGATGTTTAAATATTTAAATATAATAGATTACAAAAAGAAAAAAGCAATTTTACATATTTAGCAGTGGCGGATGTGGAGTGTCTTCAGTGTCTTCACGAAGACACTCATTTTTGATATAATAAGGAGGAATTCTTTTTGGCAGTGTATTTAATTATTTAAGAGTAAGTTGGCCCTATAAATTGTTAAATTTGGTTCAAGATGACGAAAAACACTCTCGAAATTAGGTCCTGAAGTATGTGCTTCCATGCGTTTCCAGTGTTTCAATTTTAATTTCCCCCATAGCTATAAGTGGGAAAATAAATATCACTTTTTGTCTTAAAAGATTAATGCTTAACTCCTCTACCCACTTAACAGACATTTTCTTTTAAGTAAAATGAAAACCATTATGGGATAACCCGTTAATCCGGCGTTGGCTCGCGCACACCAATGTCGTTCCAAACTTAAAGTTATATGAACAATTGCTGATAAAACAAGATAAAAATGTGGTTTTCTTCTCAGGTTGAAAGCTTGAAAATCATAGTGTAAAAACAATATGCGACAATTAAATTACAAATTTTCAGTTTTGTCATAGATGTTGTCTTGTTGTCATGACAACGAACCGGCAGCGTGTCCCAGGGCCATTATCTATGGAGTTCCCGAAATGGAGTTATAATGGGCCGGGTTTAAACGGGGTTGAGCCCCCACCTTTCCCCGTAGAAACGCCGATGCTCTTATGATATTAATTTTCAATAATTAATATTTTTAGTAACATCATTTTGATACACGTACACAGTAAAGAAAAGAGTAATTTGTTGTTAATTTTTCGAACTAATGTATTCATTTTGGTTAACAGGATCCGGCTCCGAAGAAAGATAGATCACAGATCTATCCGTATATAATCCTAGTGCTGGAATATTTCTCGTCATGCACCTTTAGGTTCAAAACTAAAAGTAGTTTTCAAACCTTCTTGTTTCCTGCTGTCGAAATTTTGTCGTTCAACAGTGGCGGATATGGACCAATTTCTGAGTGTCTTCAAAAGCGATATTTCCCTCAAGCTGTGAGGAATTTTTAAAATTGGAACATTGAAAACGCATGGAAGCACATACTTCAGGACCTATTTTCCCTCATTTCTTTCATA
>JAUKPT010003146.1:0-12387 GCA_032273505.1 Nanomia bijuga
TAATAATAATAATAATAATAATAATAATAATAATAATAATAATAATAAGAATAATAATAATAATAATAACGTTCATAGAAATCGTTATTATTTAGGCAAGATGTATCAACTCCTAGTTTATCTTATCAGTAATTTTAATAATGCTTTAAATGACTATTCTGGCACACTTAAAATTTATGTTTAGACTAAGTAAAACGTGGTCAGTGCACAAATATTTTATTTTAATGTTAATTCTAACAATGATATATTGTATAAGCGATAGGAGCGTAAAAAGATTCTGACAATATTCTAAATTTTCTGACACCACAGACCCACCCGTCATTATGTCATACATTTTCTGACATCCAATCCCTTGAATGTGGTAATCAATTTTTCTTGTATATTTAGCAGGTCTTTTTCTTGCATACAAAGTTCTCAGAGCATTTGGGAAACTTTTTTTCTCTCATATGGCAAAGTGTGACGTAAAAAGTGAATAGTTCTTTTCCCTTATCCATTGCATGTATTTTTAGTCCTTTTTACAGTCATTTTCCAGGAAGAATACGGAAGAAAACAAAAAAAGAAGATTTTTAGAAAAAGTAAATTCAGCATAATTCTTGGAATTTATGTCTAATTTGATGGGAAACTGGCCAAGCAGAAAGATATTTAGAAAGTTTTTTAGAAAAAGTTAATTCAACATAATTGTTGGAATTTATGTCTAATTTGATGGGAAACTGGCCCAGCAGAATGATATTTAGAAAGATTTTTAGAAAAAGTAAATTCAACATAATTCTTGAAATTTATGTCTAGTTTGGAGGGAAACTGGCTTAAATATTTTAGCCAAAAATCGGTAGACCACGTTCTACCCCTGGACTAAAATTTGTCAAAACCAGTATTATAAGTTATTATAAATAAGTTTATCATTTTTTTTTTAGAGTTTCAGCAATCGACAACAAGATCTGACGGTCTTGTCATGGTTACCACCTATGAGGTATACGCGTTAATAGGTGTTTCGAAAATATATTGTAATCAGTACATCATTCCACATCTGAAAATGGAAAAAATAGGGGTTTCCAGCCAAAATTCCGCTAAAATGACCCAAATATGTTACCCTTTCTCCTATATCTGTGGTACATTTGTGTGGCACGAGAGGTGAAATCTGATGGTGCCATGCCAATATAGAAGAATTTAGTTCGAAAATGTCCCCTAAAAAAACTGTCACAGGTAAACATTATATGAAAATGTGAATGCCAATAAAAACATATATATGTTTCCGGCCAAAATCGGGGTATTTCAACCATTTCTCACCCCATAATGCCATGATTTTAGCCTGTCTTGATGTGATTACTCATGTTTTACATATCATGCAATTATATGGCATTGTGTCTATTATATGTCATTAAGTCTGCGTAAACGAATTCCGTGCTCATAACTATTCACAAGAGAGAATTTGATGACTTGATAACTCGTTATGTTACAAGGGAAACGTAATAACGAAATTGTGCGTGTATAATTGTTTTACATGTATAATACAGTACTTCGATCAATTAAATACATTCCACAGGGTGATTAATAAGTCGTAATGCGTGCTCACACGCATAACGGCATGATTCATACTTAGAAATTTAGTACCCCCTGAAGTGATGATACATATCTATCGTATCCAATTTCAAAACCTTTAATATTGGACAATAAGTAGATCTATTATGCCTACCCAGCAAATTATGGGAATATATTCAACTAATACCATTATTTTCATTTAATAAGAAATCAATAATCAATTATCTTTCACAAATTCTGACAGCACTGGGAGTAGAAAACTGAGGAGCGATCCTTCCTTTTAATGAACACATCAGTATCTACCAGCGAGTACCAGCGAGTCAGAGAGAAATTTATATTACCCTTAAATTACTATATATTTTACCAGCCAAGAAAAAGTCTGCTCTATGTTTATCGTCAAAATAACCTTTTCGAGCTGTATCGAGCAGTATTTCTCAAAACTTGATACAAAGGATTCTCTGGAGAATTTGCTTTTCCAGACATGATTGTGAGTTGAAATGTTTTACCAAAAAATCTACAACGAGCGCCGCAAGGAGTCGATCGTAGCAAGTTTTAAAGCAGCTTCGGGTTCAGAAGGCACTGTAAGCCAGCGCCCCAAAATGACCAGAATTTGCATTTCTGAAGACTTTACTATAGATAACTTGGATTTCAAAAATATCTTTTTCCTGAAATCTGGGAATTCCCTGAACACAATCATGTCTGTTTTCGAATGGTTGAATGTTATATGAACAGGAGAACCAATCAGAACCTTCATGATATAATTTTCAACAAATCAAATGGCAAATATACTTATCGCTTGAAATGGTCCTTACTAGGCGGCGACAACTTTAAGGAATTGCTAAATCCCTCATCACTATCAGACCTTCGCTTGAACTACTTACATTACATTATATTACATTACAGATATTCATACATACAGTTTTTGGCACGGCGACTTATAACTTCTTTATACTCAGTTTTTGCTTTCTCCAATATCTGTTCACAATGTTCTAGAAAAATATGTAAAATTAAGGTTGAGAAAATTTTTCTCGGGTCATCTTGTCATTTTTTTTAAATATCTTAAGTGACGAGTGGTGACGACGATCCTTGCAATTTGAATGGATGGAGTGTTGTGGTCTTTTCTCGGAGAAGCAGTTGATACAAAATCATTTTTAACAGCAGACATTTAGTCTCCCAGTGTTTAATTCTTATGGGGATAATCGTTTAACAAACATCATTTTGTATCCCATACTTCTTCTTTTTCGTTAAGTGTTAACAGTGCCATGCGCAAAAAATGCATGTGGTCGAAGATCTGTGCCAGTTGAAAAAAGAAAATGTGCCAGAATGGACGTGGTGCCGGTGACATAAAGTGCCAAATCATCGATTCACGATAAATGACTAAAATGTGTGCCAACGAGAAAATCTGATGACTGAAATTAAGTGGTGCATTATCAAGACCGATAATAGTTCAAACATAAAGCTTAAGAAAGATAGGAAATATTGGTGAATGGACCAATGACTGCACTGACGGATTCTGACCAACTCCCCTCGCTTAACCACTTACCCATCCTCTGATTTAGTGACAGTACAATGGAATGAATCAAAAAGACAAGCGACTTTCAATAAATTGGTGCCTTTTTCAGGGTTCAGACAGAACTTCCCAGACTTTCCCAGACTTTTGGCTGAAATCATACCTTTTTAAAGGAAAAAAAGCTAAATTACATATGATTTTCCCTGACCCATTCGTTGATCAACAAATTGAACGCCTACATTTTAAAAGAAAATAGGTGATTCGGCCAAGTCTATGACGCTCATATCTCACAAACAAACCTATGACAATATGAATATTTCAAAATAAAATTTTCACAAAAAATATTGACCATGGCAAAATATTTCCCCTGAACTTTTACCTGACTTTTCCCCATTTTTCTTTATTACCCTGACTTTTTCCCTGACTTTTTCAAATGAATACCTAATTCACAGGTTTTCCAGGTATTCCAGGTTTTCCCTGACCTGTCTGAACCCTGTTTTTGGAAATAAAATACCTTTTTGATAAACATAAAAAAAATCAAATTAAGTCTTTTTAATAAAAAGCTTTGAAATATCTAGTGCTAATTACAAGGGAAGTTCAAAGGCGTGTGTTCCCTATGATGAAAGAATATTTTTCAGTACACAATACATGCTTCTTAAATCATACTGATAAATATCAACTGATATGAATGAACAAACTAAAATCAACAAATTAAAAAATAAACAAAAAAAGTAAACAAAAATATCATAGACCCACGGCGTTCTTTACTAATGGCCTAGACATCGTGCAGGTCTTTTCACGCAAAGTACCTTCCGGTTATTTAGTGGTTCTGAAATTTTCGGGACACATTGGTATCAGATACTAGATCATAATAAATCAATCGAGAAAAAAATGGTCAATTATTTGGGGAAATATGAAGTACTTTGGTTTCACTGCAAAGAAATGCTTTTGGCGGTGCAAAGATAGTATTAGGAACTATGTCTATGCTAATTTTTATCAAAAACGAAGACCGCAATCAGAAGATAGCAGCAAAAGTAAGTCAAAGCAAGATCAAACTAAAAAAAAACGACCCCACATCTTTGGCTCTATTCATATTGGGAAGAAATTGTTTAAACAATTATACATGAATTATACATTTACTTTATTAATCACCTATTTATTTCAAAATAGCATATCTCGTGCACTAAAATAGATAGCATTATCTAGAAAGGCATTAAAGGATAATTATATGATAACATAATATTCCCAGTATGAATAGAGCCAAAGATGTGGGGTCGTATTTTTTTTAGCTTGATCTTGCTTTGACCTACTGTTGCCTCTATCTTCTGATTGCGGCCTTCGTTATTGACCTTTTTGATCTTTGCACAGCCAAAAGTATTTTCGAAAAAACTATTTCTTTGCATTGTTTTTCTCACTTAAAGTGAAACCAAAGTACTCCATATTTCCCAAAATAATTTACCAATTTTTTTCTCGATTGATTTATTATGATCTAGTATCTGATAACAATGTGTCCTAGAAATTTTAGAACCACTAAATACCCGGAAGGTACTTTCCGCGAAAAGACCTGCACGATGTCTAGGCCTATTAGTAAAGAACGCCATGCATAGACCACGTAGAGAAGTTTTTTCTAGAACAAGTAAGGCAATAAGTGAGTTGAAAAGACAATTGATAAACATATCCAACAAAGTTTTCTCTCATTAAGTACAATGTACAATGCACAAAATGGGGTTTCTGGCCAGAATATTTACCCTTGACAATGAATCACAGAAAAGATATAAGCTTTAAAAGCAAATAGTTTGACAAATTTAAAACACGCGGGAATGCAATGACACAGAGGAAAAAAGCTCTAAAAATATCTACCGAGAAGAATTTGATTGTCTTACATTGGGGGTACCCCCCTCATAAATCGTCGTAGTATCTTTACCACTTTACACGCCGATGAAAGGGGTGGGTACCTTCCGTCCCAAAAACAGCATAGTACCCTAGTACCAGCATACGTGTACCCTGCCCTGCATGCATATTACAATGTTCCCTTGAGGATCATCATCAAAAATCTGATTGGTAAATCAGATTTAATTTTAATAACCAATCACAATCTTGATGTGATTTTAAACCAATCAAACGACAAATTTACCAATAATTTCTTAAGTTGTTATACTTTCAACGAGAGAAAAGGTATGAGGAAAATGTCGAGACATACCTTCTGCAATTGGATCTAGCGTGTGTATGGCCAACTGCAACACTCCATTGCTAAATGTATCTTTTTTCAATTCAGATGGTGAACTAAGGAACTAAAAGAAAAAAATGTCGATGATTAGTCCAAATTAGGCAAGAGCCTATTCTTACATATAGTGGAATCTCAGGGGTTCCACTATAAATTTTCTGGGTCAGGGAATCGAATTTACTGCCGGAAAATAACGCATAAAGTACTATAATAATAACGCTAATTTACGCTCTTTATTATTCACCCGGAGAATTTAGATGAATTTACGTAAATTCTAAAATTTCAGTTGAGAAATTTCCTCGTTTCCCGGTCGAGTCTTAATTGAACCACTACTAGAATCAATAAACCTGTTGGAATTATTGTCACGTATGATCATGAGAAGCAAGACATGATACAGGAAAGAAAAATGCTGGGTATACCATACAAAATCACTCTTCCCTTATGTTTAACTGTGGGTTTCCTATATTACTATAGTAATACATTTGAGTGAATAATAATACAGTTTCCTATAGTACTTGGAGAAATTTAAGATGATCTTAAATGTCAAAGATAGAAATTGATTATGATTTGGGATACTCCCGCCTAAAAAAAATTGCCCCCTCCATTCGACTCATTCTCCACCTGGTTCTCGAAAAAACTTCAACCCCCACCTTTACCAAAGCTTTGGAAAAGGTTCCCAAGCAGAAAAGGGGAAAGGAAACTATGACTAATCTTGATTTCTCCCCATCACCTACTTTTTTTCTCAAGATTGAATTTTTATTTGTACAAAATCGAATCAGCTAAAAAGGGGGAAATGACAGTTTAGTCCAAATTCTGTCAGTTTTCATCCTTTCCCTCTCAAATTACTTCAAAATTAACAGTTTTATTGCTCATTCTTTATTTTAGCTCCTGAAAAAGTCCTTCTTGCTATTACAGTGACACGGAAGCTATGGGAAGCTAGAAAGAAGCATTTTAGGACTGAGAGGGCCCGACCTTGGAATGGGCTTAGCAGAAGATTTCCAGTGCGTGCCGTAGAACGAGTAGCGGATCTGGAGTGAATTCAGTGTATTCATGACTACACTCATTTTTTGAGTTGGATATAATAATTAAACTTAAATGGATTTCAAAATATGAGTTTCTTGCCGTTAAGAAAATCACGAAAACCCATCCATTTTATAGTAGTCCTCTGTGAAAATAGTTGAGTAAAATCATTTTTAAAGATACTCAGAAAAAGGACCAGATCCGCCATTGAAAACCCTGTGATTTTGGAGCTTCTAAGAAAGAAAGGAATGCAGTCAATGGATAAGATTTATCCTTCACTTTTTTATTCAGAATCAACCCAAAAAAAAACACGAAAGAATAAAAAATAGATATAAAAATTTGGGGTATGAGACCAAATTCTATTTTTAGAAGCTGGTTGAGTCATCAGGAACTGATCTTGAGCCTTTTTAAATGAAAACTCTAATTTTTTATATGTTTGCCATAGAAAGCGTGAAAAAATGAAAAATACGAAAAAAGAAACAAAATATCAAAAAAAAGAAAAATCTTGAAAACAATAACAAAGAAGATTTAAAAAAAGAAAATCCTTTGCTCTCTGTGTGTGAAAAAGAAACGAACAGGACAAAAAAAGTAGTGTTAATGTCGCTCGAAAAAGAAAAATACTTTCTTTTATAAAAAATGGAATATTTAAAAAATTGTTTGTTTTATGAAAAATGTTAAAGAATCTGACGGTTCTAGCCCCACCCCTTTCACATCAAAAAGTAGTTTGACGTTAAAAAACAAAAGGAGCTGAATAATCAAAATAAATTATTTAAAGAGAAAATAAAAAAAGGATTTATTTAAATACTGTTATTGTTGAAAAAGCGTTTTCGAAGCTGAGTTTTTTTTTGTCCATATGTGACAAACAACTATGTGTCGAGTATAGCTTGTTCGCCTATTTAACCATTTGATTGGTTGCAGATTACATAAGCAAGAATGTGATTGGTTCAATTCAAAATTTCACAATTTGATGTTAAGTTAAGACTTAAAATGATAACATCAGTTCTGAGTGAATCAATCAGATCCAAAACAGCAAAATAAGAAAAAATGTGGGACTGACTTGAAACTATTGACCTAAAGAAGGAAGGTGCGCGACAAAGGAAGTGAAGGATTTGACTAGAAGGTTTCAGAAGACAAAAGCTTTATTTTGAAATAAGTGTTTTATTATATTGAAATCATAAAAACGAACGTTCTGAAATGGTTCCCTTTTGATAACAAATATTTGCTTCGACTTTGCAACATTTATAACATAACAGAAAGATGATGAAATAACTTAATTCAATTGCAGCAGTTGATTGCGCGGAAGTACTTCTAGATTGGCTTAAAATTTTACTCAATTCAAAGATTTTATTATTCTGCATCTGGCCATTGGACTATAAGATGTTAAACTAAGCTGAAACAAAATCATCAGGTATTTCATGGCGCGATTCTCCACCAATAAAAATTGCTCTGTTGGAAAAATCTCTTTACTATTTTTTTTTTGTGGATAACAAATTAAACCTTTTGAAACGGTTTTTAAAGTGCCTCCTTCTTTTCATATAAATCATTCTTAAGAAATAAGAAATGTTGTCTCAGCTCTGATTTTATGGAGAACACAATAACATGTTTTTGTTCAAACTTTATAAGATTTTAATAACAACAACGAAAAGATCCATAATCCCCCTTTGGGTATAAGGACACATAAAGTGACCAATTTTGTTCCATCAAGTTCGGTTGAAACATTTTTGCCAAATTCAGGCAAGTTCCACCAAATTCAGTCATATTTTATCAAGTTATTCAATATCTAGTGCATAGAATCGTGGGCTGAGGAGAACCGCTAAATTGAGGAATTAATCAATTATTTGGACACATAACAAGTCAGAGGGTGGGAGGGAGGCGGCATTTAACCCTTTTTAAGAAATTTTGCAGTGCTTTAACCCTATTTAGTATGGGGGATCTTTGTATCCCCCCTCTATTAATTTGTAAATATCTCCCAACCTCTTTGCTTTTTCAATTTTAAGTGACTCTTAATATTTATTTATAAGACACATTCTGATAAATTTCGGTGTTTACAGGATAAGTGGTTCTGGCTCAGTGGTGTAAAATTAGGGGATATAAAAGCCTAAAATACGGCAATGGCCATATAGAAATTCGGCGGTGCCTTAAAAATATAAAACCAAGAACAAACAGTATGAATAAAAAAGTAACAAGACTTACCCCTGGTTTTAGTTGCATAGGTGTAACACTTGAAAAAAATCTTGTACTCGAAGCTAAATATCCTTTCACCAGCCTCTCTGTTTTTGCATTGTAAACCATAAAAATAACGTAACAAATGTATATACAAAATAAAATCAGTGCTTCCCACCAGTCGATGTACTGATTGTTAAAAAAACAAATTAGAACAATTAACGCAATTATGTAGAATATACTGTCTCGTAGCAACGGCCACCATGTTAAACTCAATATCGCTTTACTGAACATGGCGCACATACCGATCACAAAGAGTACATTAAAAACTGCGCTGCCAACAATCGTTCCGAAGCCAACATTTGATTCAGATATAAAGACACCTATGATTGAAACGAATAATTCTGGTGCGCTGCCACCTGCAGCCATAAAAGTGGCACCGGCCACATCGTCGGATATATGTAACATTTTCGAGATGATATGAAGTGACGGGACGAAGAACTCATCACATACAATTGCTAATCCTAAAAACATATACATAACGCCGATAATATGAAAAACTATAAAACCACTACGTTTTTGCTCGTAAGTAAACGCATCTGGTGGGTAATTGGAAAGACCTTTCTTATTACTATTCGTATCGTTGGCTAATAATTTACGGCTAACATAATGTAAATCAGGTCGCGCATAAGTACCAATCGCATCCTCGATAAGATTTTTTCGGTTGTAAAATATCTTATTGACATCGTCCTTTTTTAATGGTTGCTGTCGAAACCACTTTGCAGCCAGCGACAAATCCTTGTAATTATCACTTTTAGTCCTTGAACTAGCAGCAGGTGATCCATCTTTTGCACTGATGAAATTCCAAATGGCTACTATATTCAACATAACAATAAAAACAGATACAAATATCAGGTAGCTACGAATGGAAGATCTTTTAGCCCTCATCATTATTAATATAAATGAGTCACGACGACAATTTTCTTTCGGTCAATAAATCATGTTAAATCCTACATCACATTATTTCGACATATTTTCATCTTGATATTTTTTCTTGCTTTTTTAGCAGTACTTTTTTGTCCATAACTACTAAGGGACCATGTTTATAACTTCTCCAGTTGTCATGTGCGTAACTAAGTTATTATGTTAAGTTATTTACAAACATCTAAAACGAAATAGATCATAATATTTCATTAATTGAAAATCAAAAAAAATAAAATAACTAAAGATACAAGTGACCACAACTTTTGCTAAATAATTTATTCATCTACTGGACACATCGGAAATTATCTTTCTTGTGTGTATGTAAAAAAAATGTACTCAAATATTTAAGAGAGATCGCATGACCAATAGGTAACGTAGACGTTAAATGGACATGCATCACCTATCAAGGGATCATCGCCAAATTATTGGTAAATTTGCTGTTTGATTCGTTGACAATTACATCATCAAGATGCCTATTGGTTGATTAAAAAATGTTACAGTTGGCTGGAGTTCAAATTTGGCCAAGCGAATGTCGATTTTTGACGGTGTAACTATAAGAATTTCCAATCATTCACCGGTCCGTTCTTTGTCGGCCCTAAGATTCTTGCTTATGTTTTCACATACTATTTTTGCTGGGGGATTTCTTTAGAAAAATAAAATTAGGCAAACAAAAAAATAGTTGAAACCCTGCATTTGATAATTAATCAATTTGCAAATTAATCCTTAAGTGGTAAACAATCTACAAGTGAACATTTTCAACAAAATTCTCGGAATTTTGTTAATTTGTTAATTCAGAGAAAGTGACCAGGCACGTAGCTGACGTTCACAGTGGCGGATCTGCAGTATCTGCACGTACCGCGTAGCTCGGCGTAGCTGACCTTCAACATTTAGGTAGGCAATCGTAAAAATAAACAATATAATTGAATGAATTTCGTGATTATAACCCCCAAAATTCATGGTATTACAAGATTTTCTGAAGATTTTAGTTGAGAAGAATTCAATTTCAGCAACGTGCATGACAGCAGCTTTATACTTGTTTTTGACACCACCATCGGATAAAATCTGACCCAAATCAAAGACCACTCGATATTACCGCAGAACAGGGTTAAAAGATTAATCTAAGCCCTTACAAAGATTGTAGCAGCAAAAAACAACTTTTAAATCAATGATTAATAAAAACAACATGCTATATTTGTTTGTAAATGATTGAATGAATATAAGTAGGAAGACAACTCAATCATGTCATATCAGGGCGATAATAATCAATACCCCACTGCTAAAAACATAATATTGACACTACGGACGTACCTTCCCAAACAGTATGATGATAAACACATTCAACTTGCTATAATACAGAAGAGTATGCGAATACTATATTCATGTACCATAACGTAATGGATTGTCGTACCCACGCACCCACGCAACCCACGTAATTTATCAGATTCCCTACAAATTATAAGTAAATTGGCTAATTGATTGGTCAAGAATCTGATTGGTTTATTTTAAAATGTGATCATTTGATTTTTTGTTAAAAACCCACGATAAAAAATTAACCGAGACAATTAACCGATAATTTGTAGACATAATCGTATATAGAACTCTTAAAACATCAGTGGTGATGCATCTATTTACATACAAATACAATTAAACAGACACTTATCATTAAGAATGTTACAAAAATCGCAACTTCTAAAAGTTAATGACATCAATAATGTTTGGGACGATAAATATCATGATAGCGATCTAAAGATATCTTTCCCACTGATGACGTTAATAAGAAATGAGGGATGATACTATAACTTCTGTCTCCAGCAGTACTACACATTGAAGCGAAATTTAATATTCAATTGTACATTAATACATTATTTAGTATATTTAATCAGACCTGTCAGTGTAGCGCAATCGAGTCGATCACGATCGCACAACAATCGCGCAAAATTATTCAGCGCGATCGTGAAACCGATCGCGCAAGGCACAGAATTTCAAATTTTTGATTTTTACTTTCCACCTGGTTTTTTAAAAAGAATTAGGATTGGTTGTGCCGATCAGATAACAACTGGTTGGAAAAGAAATTAACCGAGACTAACTCGATAGCACAAGCCCTGTGCGTGATCGTGCAAGGTACACATTTCTTACCGACAGGCCTGTTATATGAAAATACATTGATAAATTATTAAACACATAATGTAAACAAAAACATGTACATCAATTG
This sequence comes from Nanomia bijuga, assembly GCA_032273505.1. NCBI lineage: Eukaryota > Metazoa > Cnidaria > Hydrozoa > Siphonophorae > Agalmatidae > Nanomia > Nanomia bijuga. Next base: position 11,650 of record JAUKPT010003146.1, read on the forward strand.
CACCAGCATAGACAGACAAACACGAATGGAAATGAACTTTTCTAATGGAAATCTGAAGAGAGCAGAGAGATCTAACGAGCGAAACAAGGACTCTGTAAGCCCCTGTGAAGATTTAGGATTTTAGCACCACAATTGCCTAGAAATAGCTTTTCTAGCAAATCTAGGAAATTGCTGAACAATCCGAACCATGTCTGATTTAGTACATTATATGAAAATACATTGTGAATTATATCCAACACGTAATATGTAAACAAAAACATGTACGTAAACGTGCAAATAAATAAGGAAAAAAACAAGCATAAACACTAATTTAGCCATGGCTTCTAGTTTTCGATCAGCTTACTTAATTTTCATTATTTGAAACTCGTCCACTAAAAACTTAATTTCACCAAGTCCAAAGCGATCTTTATTGCAGCAGCGCAGCCTCGCTGCAGACCCTCCGGTTAGATCATCAGAAAGAGAAGATAGCCAGGGGAAATTACAGACCCACTAAGAAATTAAGGTATATAGAACAACTAAAATTTTCAGATACGAAATATTCCTGGTAGATATCGCTGCAGAGCCGATCAAAAAAATCTTTTAGAGAAATCAAGCCAACATTATACCAAACTACGCAACCATATAGATGTAAACTCAACAGACGGACATACATAGATACAGACAGACAGACAGACATCTAAATTTGAAGAATTCTCACCAAACAATGCCCTTCGGGCTAATAGAAATTGAAGATGGTGA
>JAUKPT010003147.1:0-12384 GCA_032273505.1 Nanomia bijuga
ACCAACTGACTACCCAATTCCCCTCACATGGCATGGGTCAACCCGTCGGCATTGCCTAACGATAGTTATTGTGCCCTAGCTAAGAGCTCGAGTCGAGTTCCCTTCGTGACAGCGGCGCTGCCGCTTTGCTAGGTTTTCTTTGCCACCCTGACACTATATGTTAATATGCTAAGGAGAAATCGGCCAAAAATATTCATCTCGAACCAAAAAAACAATATTCTTATAATCACATGTTGTGAACAGTTATGCAGTGGTGTTGTTGTTGTCGCTTTGTGTGACGTCATGTTGACACAACGTTGATACGTTGAACAAATATTTTTCGTCTCAAACCGTTATTATACGTGTGCACTTCAAAATGTCTTCACAAAATAGGGAAGAAAGGAAGAGATTTATTGTTTAAAAATTACATCATCAAGATTCTGATTGGTTTTACTTCAAAATTTCTTCACAATTGCTTAATTGCACATGGTGTTGGTCGTGGTGGTTGGTGGGTGTCAAATATTGGATTATTGAAATATCGGTAAAAAAAAAATATCGGATTATCGGCGAATAAAACAAAAAATATCGAATTAATGGTAAAAAATATGAAAAAAATAGGAATATCAGTAAAAAAAAATATCGGCCTGGACATGGACGCCAAATGTATTTTTGAACCAATCAGAATCTAATTGACCAATAAGATTAGTGCAATTGAGTAAGCCTCTATATAAATCCCGAGTCGCAGGACGCCGTATTTTCTCGAGCCGCAATCTACCAACATATTCGTTTTTCTAATTACTCAATAAACGAATATAACGCAACACACATATATTAACGCAAATTGAAAAGTTCCTCGTTCTCTCTCATGATTTAACCGTGAAAATTTACCTTTCCGAGTTACGTCACTAAACTTTGTGTTTATGTTTGTGCTTCACCAAAATGGTACTCTCGGGGCATGATGGAAGAAACATCCACCCTGGAAAATTTTCAAGAATTAATAAGCGTCCAGCATGCAATAAGTGCCTATCCTAGAAATTTTGTTGATTTTTTTGTTGATTTTGTTGCATTTTTTGGATTTGTTGGATTTTGTTGAAATTTTATTCAGAAATTAATAAGCGTCCACGATCACATAAACGCGTCCAAGATGGACTTTTTTTCGTGAAGAATAAGCGTCCATGCCCGTTAATTCGATAGTCGGGAGTAGTTTATTGCGCTTTTACATTTTGTAAAATTGTTTTTAATTATGTAGTCTTTCCGATCGATTACAGTAAATCTTTCTGGAAAAATATTATCCAATAAGTAACAATTTCTTTTTAAAATCTTGTATCCTTATCTGCTCAGTCTGACCGACTGCCAGTGAAATGCTATGTGTATAAAATCACGTTTATAGCTACCATTTTGGCGGAGCACAAAGATTGAATAACGTCTTATTTCTTTTTGTATTTATTTTTTTAATGATTTATGCGGGCGGATCATTCATAAGATTTTTTTACCAGACAAATAAATGATTCATTCATTCAATCCATTCATTCACGCTGGAAAAATGAATAACACTTTAGTTAGAAATATCGCAATATTATCTTAGCATAAAATAAGACGATGCATTCGTACAATAACAAGACAGAAATGTAGATTAAACAAATATTTTCGTTTTTTACAAGTTAGTTTGGCACCTCATGTCAGAATTAAGCTTGTATAGACAAACTAAGCATTGTGTCGAAAGTGTGCCCAAGTGTGTGCAAATTGTATATTGTTGACATAATGGGAATCTATCGACGTGGGAGCTAATTTCCCAACTTAATGATCTGTATCATGTGAAAGGAATATGAGAAAAAAACATTCACCGTTTGCTTATTCAAACCATGAACAGGTTAAGGTTTTAGACTGTTTTAGAACGGTTTTAGACTGTTCACTGTATGGGTTCGCCACCCACTTGCTCCGACAATATATTAGGTTAACGGTAAATTTCAACTGCTCAGATATGTCGAAGGCTAAAGTGAAAGTTCTTGTTTAAGATTTTCGGATACACACTGTAGCTACTATTTCGACGGTGCCAAACATTGAAATACGCCATCAGTGACGACACGCTGGAAAGGTGAATAGTGCATCTTATTTTAAAACTGACTATAATGGTTAAGACTTACATATAAAAAGGTCTAGTGAATGAATAATCATCATAATATGACCAACAAAGAATTGAATGATTATTTCGAAGATTCTTGGAAACGAAATTACATCTTTCAGTCGTAGAAATCTACGGTTGATTCCGACTGTAAACGATTGATTTGTATGGCAGTAGTTAAGGGATTATTCTAAATATCAGTTGCATTTAAGAGCACTTTTTGACAATTTCTCGTGTATTTTTTTTTTCTAACCATAAACAATGTTAACGTGGTTTGACCATGGCGTACTATAATAACAGGCCTCTTCACTGTACATAAAAACTAGTTCAGTGCCTTCCGGTAATTCTTTTGACATTGTTTTTCCAGAGCAAGTTTATATTATCAAATAATGTCTTTAGAATTAATTTTCAGACAAAATGGTTGACTCTTCCTGGAATTATGAGGTACTTTCGGTTTTATCAAAGCATTCAAAAACTCGGGAAATAATGAAAATTATGACTTCTTGTTTTAGCAACAGTAAGATGTTATGTCTTTATGTGTGCCAAGTTTAAAGAAAAATTGAAGTTGCAAACAGGGGAAAAAGAGGAAAAACATTTTTTTAAGTGGACTTATGCGTCAAAGTCCAAAGGTGTGTTTGAGGATACTTTATCCACATCAACCTCGATATTCCCGCAACACCGGGTTTCGATACTCTTCTCGATACAGAAAGCGTATGATGAGTTGCCATTAATTTTTTTTTATAAGAGAAGGAGGGGTGCATAATGACATAGGACATGACCAATTTAGCTGTAAAATAGGAGATTGTTATTTGCTTGTGTAAGTCTCAGGTATCTAGGGTCTCATTCAACTATTTATTATTATTTATTTCTATTATTATTCTTATATTATTAAAATTAAGATTATTTCTTAAGTTTCCCAACTCTATTCTCTATACACACACATACATCCATATCTCTGACATCAAACAGTAACCATATAACTTCTCTATATGGCCTGTTCATTCCAAATTTGTATCCAAAATTCTTCTGTTTTTATCTCATACTCCTTGAAGGGATTTCACCTACGCCTCTATATACAATTTATTTTTTTTCGTGTTTGAAAGTATATTCACCAGGGGAGGGGAAGATTCCATCCAGTACGTTTAGGGTTAAATAAAAGCGTACTGACCATAGTTACAGCAGAGTTGAAGTTGGCATTATTTAACCACTAAGCCACCAAGAGTCGAAGTTGAAATTGTTGACACTCGGTGACAGAAATACATGTACTGTTTACACTGAGTGTGATTATCGTGTACACACGACCATGGCCGTCTTTAAATATTTAAAGACGGCCATGACACGACATTATCCTTATATGGTATTGTTTACACCATGTTGACTTTACATCAAGCCTGTGTACGTGGGTACCAAAGCCCCTTCTTCCTTCCTCGATGATGAACTGTGTACTTTGCACAAGTGATACGATAATGTGAGAAAAAAACCATTATAAGGAACGGAAATTTCAGTCAAAAATATTGAAAATATTCCTAAAAGAACCAATTTCCATCAAATCAAAAGATTGAATTCATCATAGTTTGGTGACAACATCTTAGAGAAACGACTCAATATCTGAAATTTCAGTGTACTGGAGATACATCAACGAGATAATATGTAGGGAGAAATTAATGGCAAGAGACATATATTAAGCGCAAAAATACATACAAATAAATGAATTAGAATTTACAATCTGATATTATATAGGTTTGGCTTATTTTCTTGCTGGGGGGAAGGGGATTAGGGGTGGGGTGGGTTCCAGTCGTCCATGTCCTTTTTCTAGTTTGTTGATGTTATTGACATCGCGTTAACTTGCAAAGTCGTGGGTTGTAATCCCCTTTCAATTCGCCTTGTTGAAATTGACACCCTAAATCTGTCCCTTAAAGCCGTCACGTGGTTAATGACACAACAACTTCTCATTAACAAGAAGCACATGACCAGCTCTACTAACAGGATAAAGTTGATGTTATCTGCAACAGTAGATATATCCAGGATATATTCTGACTGATGCCCAGATGCGATAACATCTATTTTTGACGTCCCTTATAGTTGTTTCGAACGAAGTATAACAAGAAAAATTACTTTCATAAAAACTGACTAGTGCCCCGGCGCCTGTGGCACCTCTCTGGATCCGCCACTGGTAATTAGTAATGCAATCTATGCGTAAAATCTTGTCTATAAATAGACAAGAACACTTGTGATGAAACAAATAAGTCTATATCAGGAAAACTTGCTCTCTATAGAGCAATAAATCGCGCGCACAAATTGGCCACCGCGCACAAATTTCAGTGAGTATATCTATTGTTCTGATAGACGATTTGCGTCGCGAGAAGAAATGTGTATCGAGCAATTTTTCACGCTCTTAAAGGTCATTGCGTGCGTGTACGCGAGTGCGAAAATCTGCTTACCTCAGCAAAAGTTCTTCCAATGAAATATACATCAGTTCTGTACATTGCAATCTTGTTCTCTTTCAGAAACACGTGCAATTCACTCGGGAAGACCTAGTAAAGATAAATAAATAAATAAATAAATAAATAAATAAATAAATAAATAAATAAATAAATAAATAAATAAATAAATAAGTATATAAGTATATAAGTATATAAGTATATAAGTATATAAGTATATAAGTATATAAGTATATAATTATATAAGTATATAAGTAAATAAGTAAATAAGTAAAAAAGTAAATAAGTAAATAAGTAAATAAGTAAATAAGTAAATAAATAAATAAGTAAATGAGTAAATGAGTAAATAAGTAAATAAGTAGATAAGTAAATAGGTAAATAGGTAAATAAGTAAATAAGTAAATATATAAATAAATAAATAAATAAATAAATAAATAAATAAAAAAATAAATAAATAAATACATAGATAAATAAAGAGAATGCGTGTTAGGGTAACTGTACCAACCCTTTTCTATTGCTAAACACCCGACTGTAATTCAATTATGGGCCATTTTGTGTTTTATTACGGCTCTTTAAAGAAATTTCAATCTTTCCAAAAATAATTGATTCGGGGATTTGATTTCCCTCTTGTTTTTCAATGCTTTGAAAAGAAATTGTTCAAAAGATTCATATTTTTTGTTTAATCTTTTATCTTGAAGTTTTCTATTGCCAATCCTGTCTTTTCTTTTGTTCACTCATCTTAAGGTCATTTGGTAAAAAAAAAAGGAAAAAAATTCCGACCGACAGAACTGTCAGCACAGCACCCTTCGTTACCCTAGATAAGATAAGATAAGATAAGAATTTATTTCGGTAACAATCAGAAGTAAGTTTAGAAATTATAAATCACCGGGATTGACTCATAATAGCAAAGTTAATAAAAAATAGTATTATCAAAAAATATGTATCTAAAAATATTTATTTACAAAAGAAATGTGCAAAAAGTATAAACCACACATATTTCTTTTTTGGCCTATATAACAACAAGTCTTGCTGTCACTTACCTGTGCCCCTGACAACACGGTCGAGAAGGAAACATTGGTTATCAAAAAGAAGATGGCCCCGTTTATGTTCATGACACCATCTTGGTCTGTAGATTGTTGCAGATATACAAGACCTGCTATCAAACCAATTATCTGAAAAAAAAAGGTAGAGTCCAGTATATTTTAGGTTCTCACAGTCAATAGTATTTAGGAACACCAAAAAGAGTCCCCAGAAAATTTCAAAGTGGAAACCCTATTTCGGGGGCATTTTGTCCATTTCAATATAAAAAAGGCATCCCTAGAAAAAAGTGCATTTTCAAAAGCTTTTTAATTCAAAAACAGATTAGATAACTGGATCGAACATGAAAAGTAGATGGAAAACAAATATGGTTTGTTACGGACCAATAAGCCCCAAAAATAGGGTTACCTGATAGAAATTTTCTGCAGACTCTTTTTGGTGTTGCTAAATACTATTAACTGTGATAATTCACAAAGACTCTTGCAATTTGTCGCAGGTTAGGTTACATTTCAAACCAACTTGACTTTTTTGGTAAATTATGATCATCTAGAAATATTTAGGGATCGTCTACAAATTAGGGCAAATTCATCCGTTTGATTGGTTGTAAATTACATCATCAAGATTCTGATTGGTTCACTAAAAAGTTCAATCATCACTTTTCATTTTTACAAAACATCAAATAATGACATTTTAAAATCAACCAATAAGATTCTTGATGATTTAATTTCTAACCAATCAAATGGCAAATTTAACTATAGTTTGCAGACAAGTCCTTAGCACTGTCCTTACCTATGTGCTTCAAATTGTAATCTAAAATACTTACCACACTCTGGATGAATTTCACGTTGTTAACGTAAGGTTCCCGTTTAAAAGCTTTCGTCGCTCTCCACATTACGGCTTTGAATTGCGTTGGTATGCCCTCTTTATACCTAAAGAAAAATAAATTGATCCAGTACATATTCAACTGAGCGGTGTCCCAGTAGTTAAATCGAAAATATTTTTCGTCAACAACAAAGTTTCCGCGTGGTGCGTTAACCAACGCGTAGTGGTATGTCATCTTTCAGCCCACTTCCATTCATGTAATTTAAGCATAGTCGTCGTGAGATACATACTGGATGGGGGACGCGGATGGTAGAGGCGATTGTATTTACAAATGATGCAATAAAATGCAGTCGACACGGGCTCTTAGCTAGGGCGCATTAACTATCGTTAGGCAATGCCGACGGTTCGATCCATGCCATGTGAGGGAAATTGGGTAGTCAGTTGGTACTTGACGAAACACTAGATGGGACTTAAGTCATGGCCTCGATTAGCCCAATAACGGCTTTGCAATACTGTTCCATCATAAGTGGAAACCTTACCTTACCTTACCTTAAATTCGAAAATGTATCCCATTAATTGTTAAATGTTGTGTGTGTAGTATACCGTCGATCCATATGGAAAAAAGGACATATTTTTCGGACTCCTGCCTATTTCTCTTTTTTTATTTATTTCTTAAGAAAGTTGCCTTTAAAAAGGTAGGATTGAAGATTAAAGAGATTCATTCGAACTATTAAGAATATATTTGATTTTTGGTAATTTAAATAAAACTTAAGAAATATCCATTTTTATCTTATATCGAGGCTATGGACTGGGAAAATAATTTGTCAGGGAAAAAACACATCAGAGCGAAGTACCTAGATCTTTTATTTTTCAATTAGTTCGTGAGAAAATGAAGTAAATGCACTTGTCTTTTGAGGCTTTTCATACTTTGTATCGCAAATGTTTTCGCCATGAAAAAGATGTTTTGTGGGAAAATAATAGGCTAAATGAAAAATCGAAAAAGATAATTTATCTGTGAATAAGATCCAAAAAACCCACCAGGGTCCTGGGTCCTTGTTTGAGCACTCCACAATTCAAATATTTTCTTGCTAGTATTTATTATGCTCTTGATAACATTGTTAAGGAAATGACATCAACAAATTTGTCTGGACGCCAATAGTCAATATTGGCTATTTTAGACATTTGAGTGGATAGAAATAAAAAGGGAGATTATTGGTTCAATTCAAAATATTATAATTTGATGTTTTGTTAAAATCAAAAATTATAAAAACTTTTCAACATGAACCAGTCAGAATTTTAATGATGCAACTTCCAACCAATCAGAAGAGCGAAGTAGCCATGGCGAAGATGAAACTTACTTGCTTTCCACACTGAAACTTAAATCGTCTTCCTAAAGAAAAAAAACACGTACATTTAATGTTCTGACGTTTGGGGCAAAACATAGAAGCAGAATGTAATCTACGTTAAGTTAAGGCTAAATTTTAGCGTCTGGTGACGTTTGGGCGCAGTTAGTGCGAAGTTCAGCTTTCCCCTTTCAAAGTCGATTTTGTTTGCGTATTTCAGAGATCGCTTCCGCGCCCAACGTTTTAAGAAAAGATTAATTTTTGATGTTAGGAAAGAATCAAATTGTGACACGTTTAGATGATGTAATATTCAACGAATCAATAGTCTAAATCAGACAAGAGTTTTGAGATGATTCATAAGAAAAAAGTTATTAATCATGTTGATGTTAAAATCATTTCCTGATGATGGCTAGTTGACATCGTAGTAGTAACCGTTGATCCATCCCGAGTGTAGAGCTTAATCTATACTGCCTCTATTCTCATCATCCGAATTAGCTAATTAATTTCGGATGATTTTATTACTTACTAATATGTAAATAGAGCGTTAATTTTATAATTTCTTCATTCGATGTTTCAAAATCTAAAAATACACACATTTTCAATTATCTTTAACCATTGTTTTATAACCATCTTTAACTATGTTTCGCAAAAATTCATTAAAAAAGTTTATTAGGGCGATAAAAGGATCGGAAATGTCTGCGTTAATGGATGCAAATCATAAAACAAAAAGGATTTTCATAAACCTTCATAAACCTTCTCATTAAGATTCTTGCCCACATTAATATATTTATCCTTACACAACTCCCAGGAAAAATACTAAAAGAAAACAATGTTATAACCAAACAAAACAACGCTAAGCAGTTACGGAAAAGATGCAAGGGAGTTTTATAAGTGGACAAAAACACGCTACAAGTTACGACAATGTTATAAATAGTATAATGTTAATATTAATTCAAGCAGCTTAAAGATACAACGACGTTGCCTATTTGTTAGAGCGCGTAAGCATGATTCTGATTGGTTCAACTTCGAACAATCTAACCAGGTGTGCTTTTTATATCTCTCTCATGTGTGCACTTTTTTAAAACTCGACAAAAAAAATGATTAATTATTAATAATTAAAATCTTCTTACAATAAACTATTGTCGTTATGTAAGCAATATATAAACGTCTAATATCTGGTTGTCGGGCTACGCCCTCCAACCTTGTAGACGTATATATATATATATATATATATTACGTAAAGAAGCATTTTCAACGCCACATAGAAACTTACGTCTACATCGTATATTTTCGGCTTCGTGTCAGTCTCCTCGTCGAACGCATCACAAATCGCCTGATAAAAAAACAGAAACAGTATACACCAATTCAACATGTAGGCCGCGTTGGGGTTGGACACTAACTGATGGGGTAAAAAAAAATATAGTCCAGTATATTTATATGGAGTTTATAGTTAATATCAGTGTAATTAAATTGAAAGTATCATGTTTATATACTAATTCAAATATTCTCTGTTATCGCATGGCGCTTCGTGCAATGTGCTATATTTTTCTCATTCTTTCTTTACCTATATTTTACTCGACTTCGTCTCGTAAAATATGACGGAAAAAAGAACTAGAAAAATATTACGCATATTGCACTCAGCATCATGCGATAACTATTATAAAAAGAATAATTAATCAATCTTATAAATACAAAAATATTTTAGACTGCTCGATGAATACTTGATGAGCTTCTTTTGTAACTAATTTTTGTTGTTGTTGTTATTCCTTTTATCAGAAATATATTGTTCAGTATAATATCTTTTGTTTTAAAAGGCAGGTGTGACTTTACCCCATCAAACATCCAACATGTTGAATTGGTGTATTACTGGCGTGAAAATCATCAAAAACTCACCTGAAAAATCGGATTATATCGGAAAATAGAAGCTGAAAAATTGATCACTAAGATATGAGCAAAATCACAGACTACTAGAACCAATGTAATAGATATAACGTTTGAAATTTCGGGTTTTGATTCTACTTACTTTAATGAAGAAATGTAGCGATTTCATCAATTCATTCAAAAATGAGAGCTTCGGTCTTCATTTTTTTCATCGTGGCATTCGATTTCTTCTGCAGCAGCGCACCCTCGCTACAACCCCAGGAAAATACTTAGGGAAAAACCGGACCAGAATTTTCGACAGATATATAAAATGGAATTTTCAGACCCAAAATATCTTTGGTAAATCTCACTGCGGACCTGACCAGAAAAAAATCTTTTTGAGCTGATTCTAGTAGTCCGTGGTAAAATCTTATTTGATCCCATCAAGTCTATCTGATTTCGCATAGAAAGAACAAATAATGAATTTCTTACGGCACATTTTTCCAAACATTCTTCTTCTTGTCCCGGAAAGACAGCTAGACTTCGGATGTAATGATCTGAAGGATTGAAATTTATTGGACATGGATACCCAACCCTAAAACGATAAAAAAAATTGTTTACGGATCATCTCAAAACATCGGCTAATTTAGACTATTGATTGATTGGGAATTAAACATAGAAGATTCTAGTTGGCTTCATTCTTGCTTTTTTTGTTCGGCCCTTTAGCATACTGCTGGCGTTATTACAGTATAGTGATACTTCTTGCCAAAGCTAAGGCGTGAATCACTCTTCTGTAAATAGTGCGGTCCGAAATGTAAATCCGCGCGATTGTTTTGTACGAAGCAAGTCTTATACATTTTTGGAAAGCATATGGAGCGAGGATTCCAAAAAAATATGTTTCCATTTTTTTTTCGGTCAAGTTTCGGTACATTTTACAAACCAGAATAGAGCAGAGTCCAAAAAGGGAAAAAAATCAATATCTTCACATCCAAAACTGCTGTATAAATGGCATTTGGTGCACGTCATGTATATGGTGGATAAATCATTTCCCATCAGGTTTCAAATACCCATATTTGGTGTTCATTGTCCAGCTGGTATACATAACATCTTTCAGCTAAGAGTAGGTTTGAGTCATTTAAAAAAACACAAAAAAATCATAATTTTCTTGATACGCCTTCCGATGAATGTATTTGTCTTCAAGGAGTCGAAGATACTAGACATTTTCTCCTATTTGTCCCCTTTATACACTTCCTCGAGTTTCATAGATTAATGATGTAAATACAATCTTAAAACGTACCAATGTCATCACTGACATTGTTAAACTCTGTCTCTACTGACATCACTCTCTAAATTGTACTGATAACAAAAAGATCTTATTAGCAACTATTTCCTTCATATTAAAAACGGGTAGATTAAGGTAATGAAGGTAATATAGTTATCATCGTTGAGGTTAATCATTTATATATGTACTTAAATTTATATATGTACTTAAATTTATAGTTATGCTTTTAGTTATATTTTCTATATTTTATCCTTTCATCTGTTGTGTGTTGTGTTTATTTTAATCATAGTAGTTGTTGTAAACTTTCTAGGAGCACCTGGAAACGGATGAATCCTTTTCTGTACCAGGTGCATGTTTATTTCTTAGAAAATAAAATATATAAATAAAAACTAAAAAAAACCCTGAATAACATGGACACCGAATGGCTCAATATCTCAACATGGGTGCAAGATAGAAACTTCTAACTTTACATATATGATCATGTGAACGGTTAGGGGTTTGTTATGCTCTCACGACAAGAAAGGCCAAAGTTAGATAGCACGTGGTAGTCGAGGAGATGCATCTCACAAACCATCCACTTATCATTTCTTCTTTATTATCATTTCTTTCATATCTCTCTGCAACATTCCACAAATATTTCTTACGTAGAGACCTTTCATGGCAAGCTATTAACGTAACTAAAGCCACACATTTTTTTTTATTGATGTTAATAAACACTTTACACATTATGACAATAAACATGACATAATATGGAGAAGGCGGTTATTTTTAAAAACAGAACAAAATATTCCACATAAAAAAGCCTTTTAGCTTTAATGAAGTTGTTTCATTTGAAGAAAATAATATTAACGGTTTCCTAGCTATAATGGTGCTTTTAATAACATATCAAATGAGTCGAAAATGTTTTTTAATAAAATCGTATCGCTTTTGCGAACATGTTTTTTGTATAATTTGTTGTAATAATATTTGCTGTGTTGTAGCAAGTGTATACGGCCTTGATACATGCTTGTGAAATGCTCGTTAACAATGAATGTAAAGAATAATTTTGGTTATCAAAAGTCTGTTAGATTTTGTTGCATCTTATCTCATCTGATACAGAAGTTGTTTTTGCTTTGGAATATTTTGTTTACTCAATCTAATCTATTTGATATTTTTATTATCGTTTAAGGAAGATAAATATAATATGACGAATAAAGTAAATATGATGTGATGCCACTTGGTAAGTTAGGTTTTATAAAATACTTTGTATTGCAATCCAATAAATCCATTTTCGTGAATATTTTGGTCATCTTGATCAATTTGGTTTCGCTAATATTTATTCAATGTATAGCCTATATCATTTTTCGTAGGTAAACACACTATTGATATGGTCTGGATGAATTCAAATTTTTTTTTTTAAAACATGCATTGGCATTATCAAATTATTAAAGTCTGTTCACAAATACTTGGGACAGATCTTTGTTTTTGCAATAAAAGCTTTGCATTTCACGGATTTTC
>JAUKPT010003148.1:0-12384 GCA_032273505.1 Nanomia bijuga
GGATTCTATAGCCGAATTTAACGCACCACAAGGGATCACTTGTGGCGGGCATTATTTCAGTGATTTATTAGATTAAATTGCGGGGATCCAGGAGGGATCGAACCCGGGTCGCTCGATTGCGAAACCTGAAACCTAACCACTGAGCCAATGCGCGTGTCCTTTCATCCCCAGCCCTCACAAAAAAAAATGGAACATAATTAGGTTTCTTGGTAGTATTCCAGATGATTATCAAAAAATTTTGTCGCATACTGAGCGTTTTATTGAGAATAAAAGGAGATGTAGACCTGCCAGTGTGATTGAGTCGAATACAGTAGTGTATCCTGAAGGTCCCTGGCCTAGACCACGCGCACGAGCACAGACTAGTTGAATAACCGGACGTGTAAAGTCAAGACAATTTTTCAAATGCCTATAAAATCTGATCAATAAAAGCTTTTCCCGTACTTTTTTTTGCAAAATCTGGCCATATTTGTTGCCTTTTTAAATTAAATTTAGTTTCGGTGGAGCTGCAGCGGCGTTCCAGTGGCACTGTGTCAAAATCTGCAATCAATACACTATTGTCTAAACATCTACCTTTTTCAGGATCAAATACATCATATAATAATAGTTCTATGTTTCTGCAGGTTTAAAGAGCACTTGGTGTTACTTTTAAGGTCTAGTGAGTTTTTTTTTGCTAATGTGTGAGAAATGAGCTAGAAAAACTTGCCATTCGGGAACCCTTTTGGACCAATAATTCGATCAATGTGTTAAATGAAAATTTTGGATGCGTTTTGAGTACATGTGACGTCATAAAGACGTAATTGGGCAAAAAAATTATTCCCGGTAATGTAGAGGCAGTATATATGTTAAGCTCTACTAACGGGGATGGATCAACATTTACTTCACATACAGTGGCGTCACAAAGAGAAGAAAAGTGGTGTGTGTGTGTGGGGGGGGGGATGTACAAACAAACCGAAATCCGATTTTAATAATTAGCGATTTATTATACCAGTCACATTTATTGTCCCAACTAGCCTCCAAATAAGAAGTTTTACATTCGATTTTTAGATTTTTTTTTTGATTTTGATATTTCCCAGGTGGAATTATCGGGACTTTAGACGGGTTTGGCTTATTCATCGATATATTGTACCACGCCCCCACGATGGGGATTGGCAGCACTTCCTTCGGTAGATAATCAAGGATTTTAATTATAAAGTGCCCCGAGAGGGGGTGTTACTGGATCCCACCATTCTGTCATCACTTAAAAAGGCTTATTCCGCTATCCAAATGAAATTTGAAATCTCACCATTGTGCAAAAAAAGTGCTTATCACACCATCGCGCCAAAAGTAAATTGCTTATCCCTTCATTCCACAGAAACGCTGCCATTCCGCAGAAATATGAAATCCCGCTATCCGGATAAAAGTGCATATCCCTCCATCCCACCTACCCCCTCGGGGGCCTAACTAATTTTAGCTAAAGAATATTCTACTGATAAGGTAGGTATGGTGGAGGCACGGACAAAATATGGCGGTAGGGGTTAGAAAAGATTGATGAAAAGACAAATGAACTTCAAGACACAAAGGCATTATTTTCTATCCCTAGCTTTTACTGTAAACAATCTTACAATATTTCATCCGCCTCTTCATTGAGCTGATCATATCGTGCGACACTTTACAATTTGCCACATTCAAATGACGAACCTTCGAATAACTCGCAAACTCCTTTAAACCAGTATCATCCACTTTCCGACAACCTTTCACATTCAATCGTCGTAAATTCTGACAATTTGTTAACGACAATAAACTCGCACTCGTCAGTTTACGACATTTACTAATATCTAAAGAACGAAGAATTGGATTGTCTTGCGACAGAACTCGTATCCCTTCGTCGGTAATTGTTTCACACTCGTGTAGGTTAAGATGACGCAATTCATGTGAATATTTCGTAATATATCTTAGACTCTCGTCCGTTATATCACATTTAGCTAAACTTATATAACGTAGATCGGGACACGACGAAACGATGAGTTTTATTGATGCGTCGGTCAAATTCGGACAGTCGTTTAGAGATATTTCCTTTAATTTCGTACAGTACAATGCAACACCTTCAATACCAACGTTTGTAATTGTATCACAGAGTCGTAGATATAAATATTCCAAGTCTGTCGCGCAGTTGAGAATGAGGTTTAGCGCACTGTCAGTTAGGTCGTAGCACTCACTCAAGTCTAGATAACGTAGTTCATGAAAAGAAGCATGCTGTCCAAAAGAAAAATCAAAATCGACTAGTCCTTCGCAACCGGTCAAATCTAAATATGACATGTTTGGACAGTGGGCAAGAATAGCACCCAGACCTTGTCCGGTTACTTCCACGCAGTCTGTAATTTCTAAAGTTTTAAGTCCCGGACACTGTCCGCTGATGTTTATAAGCCCGATGTCCGTTAAGTGGACGGAGTGATTTAGACGAATAAGCTGCATGTTTATACACGTGTACGCATGCACAGATTTTAGTCTTTGAAGTAACATCTCCACAATATCGTCGATATCATCTCCCTTATAATTTGTCATAGTTATCGAATGCCATAATTCGGGAGATAAGTATAAATTATTCCATTTATGACATACTTGCGAGACACGACATAACTCGCGTGTTGATAAATAAGAAAATATTTTTAATAGTAAGGGTGTTTTAAGCGATGATATGGATTTTGGGCGATGACTTTTATTATGTGAATGTTTCGTTCGACTGGATGAATCTTTTGACTGTTTATCGCTGTGTTTTGAATGTTTATGTTTTCGTTTCCTAGGTGATCCATCACCGCCATCTTTTTCGTCGGCTAAATCTGTTTTTGAATGTTTATGGCGGCTTTTATGGTGATGCCTGTGTGATTTTTTATCTTCATTTTTTGTGCTTTCCTTGCCATATGCTTTTTCTTTAGAAAGCAACTCGGGTTTATCCAATAAATCTGCCGAAGCACTTCGTTTTATTTTTTCCTTTTCTGAATCTGGACCTTGTTTTAAATAACTGTCTTGAGATTTTTTTCGTTTACTCGATTCGACGTGGGGCGCAGATTCAGATTTTTCAAGAATTCGTTTTTCGTCGTGAGGAGGCTTCTTTGTTGGAGTACTGCTTATACTAACGTCTGTCACACTGTCCAAAACTGATTTCGAAGACTTAGACGATTTCGAGCTTTCTCCAGATTTTCGCCTTTTACTCTTTTCTTCCCTTATATTTTCTGGGACTGACTTTGACGATCTTGAAGATTTTGAGCTCTCTCCCGACTTTCTCCTTCCTCTCACATCCGGGAGTCTTTCTGACTTCGTTGATTTCGTTTCTGACTTAGTATCGTCATCTAGTGTATCTTTCGAAGTGCTCCTTCTGACTTTGTGTCCATCTTTTCCTTGTGATCTCTTTTTGATATGGCGGGGTGCGTCTGATGGTTTATCAAGGATATCTTCGGAGACACTACGTTTCATTTTATCACCGCCAGATCTGTGAGTTCTTTTCTTAAGAGGACGAGGTGCATCTTGGGTGTTATTATCGACAGGTGCATCAAGGACATCCTCGGTGGAAGAACTTCGTTTTATTTTCTCTTCTGATCTATGGTGCATCTTCTTTTTATGATGATGTTTAGAACTTGATGATTTTTTGTCGTCTGTGTCATCGAGAACCTCTCTTGACGAACTACGTTTGACTTTCTCTCCAGAACGAGATTTCTTTTCCCCAGTTTCATCATGGACTTCACTGCGATTTGCCTTGTCACTTGAAAGAGACTTTTCGTCACCGTTATCAAGGACTTCGCGGGAAGAACTACGTTTTATCTTTTCCCTTCTGTGTTTTTTGTTGTCACCCGTATCATCAAGAATCTCTCTTGACGAACTACGTTTGATTTTATCCCCAGATTTATGGGTCCTTTTCTTCTTCTTCTTTTCTTTGTCGTGTATTTTACTATCAATAGTGCTATAATCTTTATCTGTATTTTCTTTATCATTATTCCCACCATCTTTGTCGTCAATAGCGACAGTATCAGTGTTATTAGCAACAGTATCATGAGTAGCAACAACATTATTAACAGTGTCGTCACTAAAAACAACAGGATCATCAACGTCAAAGCTCCTACCTGCATCGCTGTAGCTATCTCTTTTGTTGATCTTTTTTTCAACGATTTCATTTTCTGTTTCAACCACGATGTAATCAGGACAACGTTCACCTTTAGTAACAGTGAGGTTGCCATCTTTGTTTAGTCTACCATCTTGTTGATGTAAGATGCCATTAGGAACAGCAGAATTTTCTAAAAAAGTTTCTGTCGCATGATCATTAATAGCCTCATTGCAGTTTAAAATATTATTTACATTTGACTCTTCTATAGCTGCAACTGAATCTATAATATTGTTTACAATATCACGCTCAATGGAACCTTCTAGAACTATATCCACTTTAGGAATGGTCTCCACGATGTTAGTAGATTGTTTATCAGTGTCCACCCTATTAATCTCAATGATCTCCTCCGCAGGTACTATTTCAATATCATCTCCGTCGCTATCGTCGACTGATGTTTCTTTGAGAAGATCAAATGTTGACACATCAGGTGGAGGATGTGAGGAGGTTTGTTTAGGATCGTTAGTTTTCAGGATAAAATGTGGAAATATTTGTGTTTCAGATGGACTTTCGGGATTGTTGGTTGTCAACTCGTCAATAGATTTCGTCTTGTTTAAATCGTTTTTAACGTCTTCTATGGTCACTCCGGCATCTGTGGTTTGTAAAATTCCATTACTTTCCGTCGTAGAGAAAGTATGGTCAGTTTGAACACCATTTTGTGCACTGTCTGGTATATGGAACGATTCTTGATCTCCTGCAATTTGCATTTTACTTGTCTTCTCTTGGCTTGGAAAGGGATTCTGAAAGGTACTCAAGTGTGTAGGAGAGTCTTGTGGGAGACTATATTTCTTCACAATCTTTCGAATTGATTCTTTGTAATCTTCTCCACTGAGGTCCTCTTCCGATTTGCTCTTCGATTTGTCAACAGATTTTCTACTTTTTGAATTTTTAGCCGATTTAGTTTTTGCTTTGTCAGGAGGTGTCGTGTCTAATTGTTTGTTATAAGTGCCGTAGAAATCCGTCGTTATATCAGACGGGATGTTATCCAAATCGCCAACACTTTGTGAATGTCCGTTCCGATTGTAGAAAAATACCGATGCTGTCTCCCCGATAAGTTCAGAAAAATGTTTTTTATTTCGGACATTATTGCCCGAATTCTCAATGAAAACGTTGTCTGTACTTTTTGAGCGTTTGGCAGGGATATGTCCACCGTATTCACCGTCACCTTCGAAACCGTCCGGACTGTCAAATAAACGGACATCGATACAAGACCGATTTGGACGGAAAAGTTTTTTGTATTTTGACGCCCGGCCTTCAGACGCAGCTTTGTATCCTCGAAAACCGATAGGCGTCGTTTGTCGGTTTTCAGTTTTGTAGACTTTTCGTGGATCGCTTCCTTTCGGAAAGAATTTTTCGATACCGAGAGATTTTCGTTCTGCTGACGTCAACGGTGGCGAGAAATTCTCGTGAACGTCGATCGCTGAAATTTCGTTGATTTCTATTGGTGTGGAACTTACGGTAGATGTCCGGCTTTTACGTAATGGCCGACCGACTGCAAAGCAAGTTCGTTTATCTTGAAATATATTATTAAACGTTTCGTGGTAACGAGTTTGAGACGGAAATTCTTCGGCAATCAGTTCTCGGTGATTTTCTTTAAAATTTTGAAATTCTTTCTTAAAGGCATCTCGGTAATTACGACTTACGTGTTCGTTTGTCGCTTTTGTTGTCGGGATGAATCGTTTTAGACGCTCGTTTGAGCATGCGCGCCGTATTAGTGCCGAATACTCGTTCTGCGAAGGAATTGGTACATTCGTACCGAGCGATTTCGTTCGTCGGACGTTTCGCAATGGAGGACTCGGTGATGTTTCGTTTTCGTCTTCAGGGTCTTGACTCGTTTTTCGGTAAATGGTGTATCGCCGGGAGTCGTCGGCATTCGTACAGTTGAGTCCATTACTGCTCAGTACAGAATCAAATGATGTGTTGCCAAGATCTAAAAAATGAAAAAACAGCATTTTCAAAGTCTTTTCATTGGCGTAGGGGCAGGAAGCTGGGAGGGGATTGAGCTGCATCCCTCCTCCACCCCCACCCCACCGAACCCCCAAGTCGGTTAAAATTTCATGAAAATTCGGACAAAATCTACTTATTTCGTGCAAAAATCATTACTCAAAAAGACTAAAATGAATACAATTTGGAGACTTTTTTCTTAAAACAACCAAAATTATCGACAAACTTCGAACTTCAACTTCTTAATTGCAAGCAACAAAAAAAATCTCAAAAATTAATCAAAGATTATTGAAATGAAAAGATTAAAGTTTAAGTTGATAACTAATATTTTCTTTTTCTTATTATGTACAAAAAAAACTAACAACATTGAAATAATAAGTTCTTTACGTCGTATTGTCTAAGCCAATAAGAAGAGTGTTCTTGCTCAATTCAATACCACTCCGATATCAAGTCAACTAAACGTTAGAATTATTACCTTCGTACAATCAGTAAATATATACAAAAAATTCTATAGAAACAAACGAATAGCTGCATTGGGCATTATCCAGCAATAAGACACCCTGAGTGATCCGGTGACAAGTCCAATTCTGACCGGGTTAAACATATCTTGGGAGATTTTCGCCGGGTCAAAGGTAGTTCTCACCGGGTATTTTGTAATTCAAATTTCACCAGGGTAATTATTTTTTTGAATTCTTTCCGGGTAAGGCAAAATATTTCAATTTCCAACTAGGTAATATATTTTTGATTTTTTTCCCCTGGTCAATAATTTTTGTGATACTTTTTAACCGGGGTTTTCACCGGGTCGGGTTTTCACCGGGTAACTGGATCAAAGTGTAATAAGGACATATCTTTAGAGTTTTTATTCGTCAAAAAATGTTATTCAAATGAATGTCAAGGGAATAATGATTATTTCGTAAAGATATACTTCAAATAAGATTTACATCAATTGACAATCAAGCTAGCAAGAACAAACTAACTTGAGATTTTCAGTTATGCATTTTAATCGAATATTTAGTCTTTTAATCGAATAATATTTCAATTAACAAAGATCAGATTGTGCCTGATGGTTGATATAAAAGTTCGTGTACTCCGAAGATAACAATCAATGAATCATAATTAGTTTCAGAAATTGATTATCCATAGATCTCATAAACCTTTTTGGTTATATCATTTTTACCGGTACCGATAGATCTCAGTGCCTTTTTTAAGAAATTTTGCCTGTGAGGGGGGGCGAAAGAAATTCTGGGGGGGCATGGCCCCTCCACGATCCTGATAGAACTTCACAAAATAGTCATAGGTTTGCAGAGTGTTGCTCTAAATATGTACAAAAACATAATTATAATTATAATTCTATATACAAAAAAACAATGAGTTGCAACAAAATGTCTATAATATTTTCATTAGTTCTAAAGTTATCGCCTCAAAACTTCGTCTAATTTAGTCTATTGATAGGTTGATTACTTTACCCCTACAAAAAAGTTTTTTTTAATTATTATTCTCAGATGATACCTGTTAAATGTGAAAAGGAATTTCCCTTCCGTCCCTTTATAAGATATCATTTTACCTTTCGAGATTCGAAGGGAAGAATCACTCAAAAAGGTCACACCTTCATTTAACTCGCAAAACGTCGATGGGTTCAAGTCAAGTGGTATTAACCATGCACAAAGTTTCATCTCAATGATGATGTCTTTATCTTAATTCAATAGCGTTTCCTAATCATGGTATAATAACTATGCTTTTGACGGTGCGAAGATAGTAGGAACTATGTCCGTGCTAATTATTTATCAAGAACGAAGGCCGCAATCAGAAGATATAGGCAAAAGTAAGTCAAAGCCAGATCAAGCTAATAAAAACGACCCCACATCTTTGGCTCTATGAAAAGACCTGCACGATGTCTAGGCCTATATGTAAAGAACGCCATGGTTCAAATGAATATAAGTCACACAGCAACAAAAAGTCACTTCCACATTTTTGTAGTGATTCGTTTTGTTTTGTCATAGTTATTATACCATATGGTTAGGAAACGCTATTGAATTAAGGTAAAGACATCATCATTGAGATTAAACTTTGTGCATGGTTAATACCACGTGACTGTTTCTATTATATATCAGAATTACATTTTATTAAGAGGTGTTTCCACAACTGGTTAATAAAAATGGTATTGTTTCAAGTAATCGTTTTTATCAATAGATTTCAATACATTGGGTTATTATTCAACCATATACACCATCGACAATAACATGTAACATTATGTTTCCTAACCATTAGATATACTGGTTTCTTACAAAGATCAGTTTGTGCAATGGTAGCTATAAATTCATGTGCTCTGGTGATTGTTATGATTGGTCGTCCAACCACCACGTGGGGCGGTCCTTGTAATCTTCGATGACTTGATTGTCGCTGAATTACAGATGAGAATCGATGCGAATAGAAACGCTACGAAAAACATTCCGCAGCCAATCCACGACAATATGAACGCTAAACCATAAGCATCTGTCATCCATTTGTCTTCGAACTGAACCATGGAGAAGATGAGCGCACCAGCGCTTGACGTTCCAGCGATAAAAGTAAATAGCGTCAGCAACACCGATCCGCAATTCCAACCTTCGTGTGAACGGCGACAACCGAACAATGCTGAGCTCGTTATAAACGCGAGTATCCCGAACGTTCCCGCAGCAACGAGGACGAGTAAGATGGAATCGACATCTTCGTGGCCCTCTTCAAAGAAGAGGATCGGGTCGCGGACCACACATATTTCAGGACGGTGGTCGTAGTACGCACAGCTTCTCCACAAGCCCTTCTCGACCCGTATCTCGACTGTTTCGTGTACCCACCACGTGTTAAACACGACTCCTATTGATATACATGTTATTCCACCGATAACAAATAGTGTAGCTAACACCCATGAAATAATTATTCGACGTTGCATGTTTTTGATTCGTGGCTCTTATATGCGGGTGATCGCTAAACAACGAAGATACTTCTTTGCTAATACTTGATACTGTATTCGTGTTATTTTTGTCCTTCGAGTTTTCTGTTTGTTAAAAGTCGGTTACTTGTGAATATTAACGAATATTTCACCTTCTTTGTTATTTTTTTTTTTATACGAGAATATTAACGAATATAAACGAATATTAAAAAATATTAACGAATATCTCACGAATATTTTATGGTTTATCGATATTTCTATGTTTGCGCTGTTTAGGTCAACCTGCTTGTACACAGTGTAGATTAGATTTATTGTCTCGTTTTTCCGTTATCTTACACGAATAATCGCAAGTATGTTCTCGTCTTTCGTTTACTTTTTATCTGAGAGTTTGTGTTATCTATCGTGCTGAACGAAAGTGAAGTGGTTTGTCCCGTTTACGACAGTTTTTTCTCGTTTACGACAGTTTTGTCCCGTTGAATACTGTTTGTTTACGCGCTTTTACAGGTGCTTGACTCGCGGTGATTTTAAAGCAATTTGTGTATAGTGTTAGGATTATTTCATTGCCTTCTTTTATCGTTCATTGATTGCTGTGTGCTATCTCTACTTTTTAACGGTCACTGTAACTATGTGTACAGATATTTAGATATTTTTGTTTCAGTGGAAAACAGCACTTCTTTCTGTCTTTTTTAAAGTATTTTTCCACAACTTGTGTTACATTCTTACGTTTATAACAACCAGCTACTAAACTGTTGGTTTCACAGTAACAATATTTTTGTTGAATTGATGATGTGTATTTTGTCTATATGACAAGTATACCAGAACAGCACAATGTCTTTGTTTATACTCGTTTCTTTAATCTATATTTGGATCCAAAATCTAAGTTTGATTTGTGTTTTTATCTTTTCTTCTTTGTCTGTGTTTTTACACTAAAATTCTCTTTAAATTCCTTTTCCTCAGACGTAGTTAATGTGCAATTTCACTTTACTCTTTGTATTGTCCAGTAAAGATCTTTTTCTTCTAAAACTGCTTTCCTTTCCGAATACCTCTTTTCTATGAAATTGTTTTTGTTTTTGTTTACGTTTTTGTACGCTTTCTGTTCTTCGTTTACATCATCATCTTCGTACACAACTAATAACAGTCTTTGCATAACGAAGCATCCGAAATGTCACAATTACATCACACTAATGACCATCATAAACGCAAATGACATCTAGTTTGAAGATATTATGTCATGCCATCTCATTATTGTTCCATTATTGAAATGTTGTTTATTTCTGGTTAAAGTCGCTGTACACCCTTGTTTGTTCCTGATTCAGTGTTTATTTGTATTATGTCAGGTTTTATTTTTGTCCCTTCTTTGTGTGGATGAAATATATTATGACATCATATTGAAGCTGATAGACTGAATTTGAAAAAATCACAGTCCACTCTGTTAACAACATTGTAAACCATGGTAACAAAGCTAAGTAAACCAGTAAACCTTCATGGTATAACATTTTTCCTCCAACAAATCACCTAGTTTTAGTCAAGACTGTGTCAACTTCTATTTTTGTCTGCGGGTATGCACCTGATCTATGGAAAGACGCAGTGTCTATTCATTAGACTAATTACTAATTAATGACTTTCTAGTTTGTCCAACTACACGTTTTTCATCCTCAGATATTCTTATAACCGTTCTTAGAAAACGGAAGAGACACTATAGATAGCAGGCTAAATTCAGAGACTGAACAAAAAATTTATAAAATTCAGTAAATAACCTTTTTAGATCAGCGATCTAATCATCATTAACATTCATTAACTCGACAACTTTTCTCTTGACCTACAGTATGTCCTTAAGATGTTCTTAAATGTTGAGCCAATCTCAGCCTGAATATTCTTATAAAAAAAATCTATTTTCGTCCGTGGGCATGAACCTGATGTATGGACAGACGCAGTGTCTTATTACTAATTAATGACTTTCTAGTTCGTCCAAATACATCTCCCCCTTAAGGAGGGTGGTGCTGAAATGTTCGTTTCACACATCGTTCATTCATCATACGTGAATGGGATGAATAGCAACCCATCTAGGGATGTCATTATTTGAACTGTCCATCTTTGTGCTATATTAGTTGTTTCATTACTTCCTTCCTTTTCCTTTATGAGATGCAAGGCCGATCATTTAGTTTTTACATAGTTAATATATCTAATGGTTAGGAAACATATTGTTTTATGTATTTATGGATGTTGTGCACGGTTAAACAATGTATTGAAATCTATTGAAAAAAACGATTACCCGAGACGATACCATTTTTATTTACCAATTGGAAAATCACGTCATAATAAATGTGATCTTGATAGTAATAAAAACAGTCGTGATATTTCCCGTGAACAAATGTTCACTTTAAGATAAGGCGATGTCTTTATGATAATCCAATGGTGTTTCCTAACCATGATATAATAACTATAGTTTTTATCACTTAAACATCATCTCATTCTTAGTAATAGTGACTTTTTGCTTGACAAAACATATTTTGAATTCGTTCTCGCAAAAGAAAATGGTGAAATAATCAAGTCTTCGTAGCCAAATACCCACATATACGTTCTTCAGTGACCATGGTTGTATGTAGAATGGCTGGCTGGCTGAATCAGTGACTGATACCAACTTGAAATGCAGCATACTTTCTTATCATATAAAATAAAATAATTAAGACATCTCTTTTTTCTTACTTTCTTATTATTATTGTCATTATAATTTTATTTTTTCTATTTTTTCTTAGTGTGATTGTTTCATTTTTACCTTATTGTTTTCATAATCATTTACTTTATCACTAATCATAATTGTAATTTTTCAGTGCAATTTATTGTGTTGTAATTTTATTACGAATAAAATTTTCATTAATTAAAAAAATATCAATATCTTTTTATTTAAGATTATCACGAGATCATAAATTGTCATTAATCAACTAGTCCTAGCCATTTACTAAAACAGAGTAGGAAGATAATCACAAAAATGATTACATAACATTAAGTGGGTGAGAAAACTGAACGTGTAAATGCTCTGTGTCTACTATAGAAAGCCATGCACGTTTCAGTTTGAATTCGGTAAGTAATGGGCTTTCGTAAAAAGGTTTTCATTTGTTTTTTCTTTCTTTCTTTGATGAGGAAGATGTAAAAAAACGTAAGATACACAATGGAATCAATCAATTAACTTATTATAAAATAATGAACATAACCCACTGATTTTTTTTTCTTTCTATGCTTAAATTCCCAGCGCACATCCCAAGTAGAGGCAATTTACTAAGCTCTATTATTTGGGCTGGGATCACAGGACGAAACACACATTATTTAACACTGAACAGAACCCTACGTGGTACTTTCAAGCTAACAAAGCCGGAAAAAG
>JAUKPT010003149.1:0-12382 GCA_032273505.1 Nanomia bijuga
CCAGTAATAAAGCACTCAAAAAAAGCCCAGTACGTTTAGGGTTAAAGGGATTCATTTTCGCAGGTATTAAATTTCGCAAATCTTTTGCGAAATTCAATCCCTTCAAAGTAGTTCTTACAGATCTCCTGGTTCTGGTGTTGAAAGAACCACCATAATGCGAAATAAGATCAGCAGAGTCGAAGAAACATCTAATTCTCATTTAATTGCTGTTCTTTTCAATCGCATAAAATATTAAACAGAATATCAAAATTGTCAACTAAATGCAAGAAACCATAAAATATGAAATAACGAAAATAAAATCCCCTTAATACATGTATAACTGTACATGAACCTTAACAACTTACTTAGCTAAAATTCGAGCAATTTATGCAAAACATATCACTTAAGCATCTTAAGTTTTTTCTTGCAAATTGAAAATAATCACAACAAATTGAATTATTTTCCCATATTGCAAAAACAAAAATCATCTTTGTCTAGGTAGCCCCAATAGTAACACAGACCTCTTATTCTTTCAAGGAGCCCATGATAGTAGAAAATGTGTACGAATATAGTGCATGGAAGATAGCAGGACAAAGAGACAGACAGGCAGACAGACGGACAGTTTTTTCTTTACAAGAACCTAAACAAACATAAAATTAGTACAAAACGTAAAAAAGGGAAACTAATAAGATGTATGAAATAAAAAACTAACTGAAGAAGACTATATAATACAAAAGAAAAAGAAAGATTCGCACTCGTATTTGAACCTAGTAATACTTTTGCAAA
The DNA here is from genome assembly GCA_032273505.1 of Nanomia bijuga. Taxonomy (NCBI): domain Eukaryota; kingdom Metazoa; phylum Cnidaria; class Hydrozoa; order Siphonophorae; family Agalmatidae; genus Nanomia; species Nanomia bijuga. The sequence continues at coordinate 766 of JAUKPT010003149.1, forward strand.
AAAAGAAGCCAAGTTGGACCTCTTGAAGTTTCTTGTAATATAATGATAGTATTAATCATGACGAAAAATCATTCCTCAAAGGTTTTCCTCGCAAAGAACTTGTTTCGCGCTTTGTATATCTACCAAGGACAAATAATACACAATTGACACATTTTGCTATGTCTTTTCAACATTGTGAAAATGAGAATTTTGTCGACTCAGACGCCGGCCTTGTCGTAAGAGGCGCACGTCTTCAAACGGGCCTAAACTGAGTTCAGGTGCACCATAGATACTACTCATTCTGATTTTCAAATGTTGAATCACAAGTTAATAGCACGATCGTCGCGCACATGCGAAATTTTTACATTTAGGGAAGACTAAAATTTTGGGCCGATACGATAGTCTTTTTACCATTTGATAAGGACAGAACTACACAAACATGAATTAAAAGTTTCAACATAAAAATTGGTATATCTAAATTACAAAACAAGAAAGTATTTTCTATTGTGTATTGTAACTATTAGTAACTAGAACAAAAAAAAAACGAACGAAAAAAAAGACATTCTGAAAAATATTTTTTCACAAATAAACTATCTACAAAAGCAAAAAAAAACAGAAAAAAAAAACGGGTTCGTCATTATTTTATCGTGTAAGTTCAAGTCTTTATTACATTCATATTAGAGAGGATCAACATTATTAGAGAAATAAGAATGATATCTCCCTTATATCTATAGAAGTATCACTTTTATATCCGAGTGAATTGCTTCATTGTTTCGATGTCTTAATTTCTAATTTTTCCCAGAACGACAATAGTTCGACACTTTGATATGATGGAGATAATTTGAAATTTTTTGGAGATTCTAACTTCATGATGATGACATAGATAATTAACAAGAAGAGATTTCAGGAGGGACCAATGTTCGATCTAAATAGAGCAATTTGTTCTGGATCACTCGTGACGACCTTAACATAACGAAATGGGAATGTTCCGGTGCGTCCGTCCTTTAATTGTCCGTCCCAGGAACCACTGTCTAACATCTTTAAGACTAATATTTGATCGCCTTTCTAAAAATAACAAGTAAAACAGTTAGTGGACCCACCAAAAATTAAATTGTATTAGTGTGAATAATAAAGAAAAAATACGCGAGTGTCATAAAAATAGTGGATCAGATATGCAGCCCTCTTATTTGGTACCAAATTTGGCACTTTTCAGGCAAAAGATCCAAAAACATATGGAATTTGGCAATTAGTTCAATTAGTTCAGACCACGAACTGACATTTTGCAGGGCATTTTGCTGAATAAATTTAGATGTAAAAACATACAAATTAATAGACTACTTTTTTTCCGTAAAATATGAAAACCACATTTTTCATCAAATTTTGGTACTTCACTTTTTCCGAGAACCCGTATCATAAAGATTTTATGGCCAGTTTTCGAAAAATTCATAAGTGCAGATTTATCCTCATTTATCAAGAAAAGTGTTAAATAAGGCCAAACACTATTGCAATTAAAGAAAGCTTAAAAAAAAAGCAATAGATTGAATTCTATCGGACCTAGTTATCAAACTAAATTCAACTTACTTCGAATTTCAGTTCACTTGGATCGTAAACCGTTGGATGACGATCTTGAATCGCTTCTGCGATCGCTGGGACGTTAACTTCAGCGGCGGGTGACATGTACTTCTGGGGTGAGTTAACACCAGCTGGTGGGTCAGCTACATTCGCCCCAGGTAATGAACGGGATGATCCCCATGGACTATTATGTGCCCCGACAGATGAGCGACTGTTTTGTATCTAAAAATCATGAAATAAATTATCTTTTTCAATTTTGGACTTTTAAGATATATTATTTGGTAAGGTAAGAATATTAAAAAGTATCTTTCCTTAAATTAAATTCATCATTCTTCAGATGTCTTTTAATCCCCGAGGAAATTTATATAATCGGGAGAGAATCTCCTCATCAAATTTGAGCAGAATCTTGAATTAAAATTGATCATGCAAAGCTGCTGTTTCTTAGAATAACAATGAATTCAACACACGTTTTCCACTTACAACTTCGATATAATTCACAGGGATAACACCTTCCTTCCCCGTGCAATCACGTGCCATCCACCACTGTTCTTCTTCTTTTTTGATTATAGTGAGAATATCGTTTTTCTTAAAAGGTAGATCATCGGGATCCTATACGAAAGAAATATTGAAGTGAAAAAAATATAAACATTAGGATGCAGAAAATCGAAATTGTATTAATTCCCTGCCTATCTGATAAAAAAATAATGTTTTGAGGAAACTATCGCATCTTATTTTGCAACAAGTTAACACGAACTGTTTTAACAAATATCCGATATAAAGAACTAAGATCAAAATTTTTGATGTCTACGAATACTTTCTCAGATAAATTCATGTTACATGATTTCAATTTTTTGGGCATTTTATGTAGTTTGTTTATATTTAAAGTGACTAAACAATACCAATTAACAACGAGAAAAAAAGAGAGGCATATTAATGAAAAGGGCATGAAAAAAGACTTTCATTACCTTTCCAGGGAAATTATATTTAGCTCTAACTCTGACTTCAGGTGAAGGTACTGGGGGAGCAGCCGCACCAGGTCCACCGACAGCACTATCAGCTTCGACAGGTGTTTGTCTTGGAGCCTAAAATAAACAAATAAATAAATGGCAAAGTTAAAAATTAAGCAAGGTAAAAGAAGAATCGTTTAAATCAGAATAATTGTTGTCGATTCAAGCACAAAAGGTTCGAAAGAATAAAATATTTGAGGATCAAAATCAAAAATTTAAAATATCTACCTACAGTAACAAAATTCTTACAGTTAAGTCTATGAGTGGTGTGGGGATATGAGGGCCTAGTCTAAAATTCCTATTTTCAAATTTTGTATGCCCATAGTTCCTCTGAACAAGGTTCAGATATAACTTGTCAGAAATATTGCTTTTTGGCAGTTAGCTGGCAAAAGAAATGGCTGTAAATGGCTTTAAAATGCAGAAAATGAGCATTCGTGGTCAATATTGTTATTTTTATTGAATCTTTATATATGATTTGCTTTGCTAAAATGAGCATTTTTGGCCAAGTTTGACAAAAATAGGTCAATAATGTAAATCAAATATTCTTGAATAAAAAATCACGGTTAACTATGCTTAAGCATGAACATGAGTAAATTTCACCACTAAGATTCAATACGACTGAATAAGATTCAATAAAAATTACATATTATTGCCAAAATTGGCCCAAAATGCTCATTGTCAGCCATTTTCAAATATTTCTTGTTGTCTTACTGCCAAAAATCAATATTTTTGGAAAAATTATTTTTGAACCTGACATAAAGACCATATTTGTGAACTTTTGTTCTTGAATAGTCGTTTCTTATGTGAAACCCTTAATGCAGTGATTATTAGATTATTTTACCAAAATCTTAATTAGTTTGTTTTACATTAATCAGCAATGATTAACATCACTCCAATAATATTTTGTTGTCGTATATTCTCAAATAATCAACACCAAAATGACGAATTTTTTGTCCAATGTACGTGGTTGGTTTTGAACAAAGGACAAACTTCACGTAGCCTAATCATTATACTTACTGCTTCGACAAGTGTTGTAGTATCTAAAAAATGTCGACGATAATAGTCAACGATTTCAGGTAGGTCACTAAACGTTTGATCACCAATCTGATATTGTCCATTTCTTTGTGTTATGATATAATGACTAACTTTGCGATTTTCACTAGAATCAAAATAACAAATTTGTTTAGCATGAAAAGCATAAAAAAGCATAAGAAAGCATCTTAAAAACGACGTTACAAAGCCAGACTTATGCCATCCTGAGGTAAATATACAAATATACATGTATAGTCCAGAATCTGGAAAAGGGAAGAAAATACTGGATTTTATGGCATTTCATAGAAAAAAACAGGATTAAATACTTGCATTAAAGACTATATCAAATTTGAAATAAACAAGTATCATCTTTTATTTAAAGAATTTATTCACATTTTTAAGTGGTAGTTTTTAGGTCAGTAATCAGTTTCTTTACTTAAAAGTAAAGTTAAAACTAAAATAAGTAACGTTCAATACTCATCTTATAAACAGTATCTTATACAAAATGTTTTCCTACCTTACAGATAGAACATATCCACCTTGTAACGATTGACTGTCACGGACAAGAAACAGTCCAGCTCTTTGATTCAAAAGAATGGTTTCAGCTTGAGTCCTTCCTTGAGCACCATGATACCAGCTGAAAAAGAATTTTATATTGGATTTGTAATTTGGGTTCTAACTTAACTTATAACTCAGTCAAATCTATAATATCCCAGAAATGAAGAGACCTGACATTTCTCTTTTAATCACTCAAAAACTGTTGGATGATAGCCATTTTCTATCCTAGAATCGTGTTGATGTATCAGGGCTTTTTGTATTTAAGTTTTTGCTATCACATAATTCAGATCTTAACTCGTTCGAATATAATTTGATCATAAATTGGGTCAGCTATTTACAAACATCAGGGTAACTATGTTTAAGCAACAAAAAGAGAGATACTGTCATATATCATTACTAGACTAAACTGATTTTACTTAATGTCAGTTTCAGCTGAAACTTTTTTCAATCATTACTGGATACTTACTCGATTCAGGAAAGAAATAAAGCAAAGGAATTTTAGTTTTTATATCATTTATATTTATCATTTTTCGAGACAAATCTCTATCTTTGATTTCGAGGTACCATAATTCCATAAGACATTGCAACACCACTCAATATGTATCAATTTCGATCATATAATATAATACTCAGTGAATTTCAACTTATTGAGTTAATTTTATGAATCTGAATATCAAAAACAGAATATATTGGTTTGTCCAGCATTTACATAAGAAAACACTATCTGTAATCCATAACATACTGTCCCTGCTTGTCACTAGAATCAACCAAGAAAAGGTTTGATTAATTTTGAATATTACATATTGCAATAAAGAAAAGGCAAATCAGCTGGAATTAAGAATAAAGTAATCCATATTTGCCAGATATTAGATCGATCTTTTTATTTCACATGTACTTTATCAGATTTACTTTGCCGAAATAAACAGTCCAAAGGATAAAACCAATCTTAATTGAAATGTTAATTATACAGAAATTATCTAGATTTTCTAAAGAAATGTTTTGTCTCCTTCTATTTTTATTTTAGATTTGATAACAGAAAAGAGATCAAATAAAAAAGATCTTAAATAAAAATCTTAAGGTTGTCATCCTCTAGCATAACTTCATAATTGGGACAAGGTGGGTTTCTTCAAAAGTGTACATTAGTATTTTAATAAAATACACAAAATTCGCATACAAGGGGAAAAAAGGGGGGCAATTTTGGCCGATTTAGTGTATTATACATGTGATTGACCACACCTACTTCCATTTAAAGATAATGCTAAAAAAATACCTACCTGTACATGTGTAAACGATCAGCAGCCATTTCGACAACAATTGCTTCTTATTCGACCTCGAGTCAACCAGCAAGTCGAACAGCCAACATCACTCAAAGTTATTTGTATTTCTATCAACTGGTTACTAAAATCATTATTTGCATTTAGTCTAAAAAAGAATTAAGTCACAATTACAAGAAAATAACTTTTGAATAATAAATAAGATTCAAATGGCATGCCAATCAATAGAATGTTGGACCTCTCAATCGAGATAAAATATCGAAAAAGAAATGGTTTCTCATAAATGTTATCATAAATTATCAATACGGCCATGATAAATTGATCTTCTGTTTACTGTAACCTGCGCCCACTGTAAATAAACAACCGCATTAAATCTTTATTTCAAATACATCGGAATCCATCAATTTATATTTATATTTCTGCTTTTCTGTCTAATGTACAAGGAAGATTTTTTCTCAAGCTCCTGCTTCAATAATTATCTAGATATAAAATACCATAAATTTTGACATGCACTTTGATGATTTAACTTCATTTACAATTGTTTTTTTCATGTGTACCGTGGCCCTCTTCATTTTTTTCCTTTGAAGATTTTAGGAAAAAAAACCTCTATAGAAATGTTCAAAATGCAATTTTGTCCCTCTAAAAAACAGAAACAAATTTTTTGAAAAGGGGACATAAAATTAATTGCTAAAAAATGGGTTGGTAAGGAATTCATGCAGCACATGCCGGAGATCTCTGGTGCAGACTTGCACCTATTTTGACACAGTGGGGCAAAGGGTTGAATTTTAAACTTGTGCAGCGAATTTTATGCTTAACTCAGGCACAGATGTTTTAGTTCTACATGCATCATGGTCTGTTTTAGGTATGGTGGGCAATGTAAGGAAGGGGATTTTCTGGTATTTCAGAGTTCTGAAAGTTCTGTTCAACATTATGAACCATTTCATAGTTCTAATTTTGTTTTAAAATGTTTTCAAACAGTGGTAGACATTATTGATAATCTACTTCAAGGATTAAATAGTGTAAAAAAACTAGAATCATGCATGAAAGATAATGACATCTGGCGCAGTTATTCATCCTTGCCTTGACATCGAGTGGTAGACATGTAAATGACAATGTAAATGTATTAAAAAATATTTTCAGAGCATAATTTTTAAAAATTTTGACCAGCCATGTGGAAAATGTAAGATATTTGGTATTAGAGTGGTGTTACGGTTAACTTTCAACCCATTCTGTCACTTGAAGAACTAAAGAAGTAGAAGAAAAACTGATAAAATAGGTCTGGTGTAGGCAAATATTGAGAATTCACAATTTATGGACTTGGCACAGCCTGAAATTATAGATTAAGATCTCCAGTGCAATGAATACATCGATTTCAGCCTGACTTTTGGCACAGACCTAAATGAAATAAATGAAATAAAAGAAACAGTTTCTAAATTATTTTTTTAATTTCCGCTCAACAATTTATAATTTTCAGTAACTTTGATGAAATTGTCTAAGCACCATCTGTACAAATTTAGGCTTGAGAAGAAAATGTTGAAGATAATTTTTTAAAACAGATTTGGTCTTTTCCAGAGAAAGTATGCAATTTTTTAATATTTAAAAGTAAAGCCGGAACAAGTAAAATTAGCAAGGGGAGGGAGTATATCTATGTGAACACATTTTGATAGAGAAAACAGGTGTAAAGATAAAAGTGAGAAAGGGCATCTAATATGTTAACCTAACATTTTTGAAATAAAAAGAATAGAAACTAATGACTTTCTTAAAAGCAGTGTTCCCTTTTTATTATTCTACAACATTATCATTTATCAAAACATCTTCTAATTATTAATACAATGATAAAAATACAGTCGATCATACCACAACACAAAATGATGAAAAAATGTCAAAAAAATGAGCACTTTCTTAAAAATCAGATTGTCTAGTAGTCCAGATTGCTAATTTCATCCTTTTTAACTTATTCTTGCCATTTTGTCTGTGGATAAATATCTTACAGAAACATTAAGGAAAATTAAAACTTTTTTTTTGTACAGAAAATGAAATCAGTTAAAAAATATTACAACCTTAAAAATGTATCACATACACAAAAAAGAAAATGTCTGAAAAAAGGCTAGCGAAGTTGAAATTAGTTAGATTGGTTAAAAATTACATCAAGATTCTGGTTGATTGAAAAAAGAAATAACATGATTCAAATTGTAGACTAAACTCAAAATCATAGTATACTACATGATCATTTTGTGTATAGCAAATACCTCCAAATAGAAAAAGACCACTTTGTCTGACTTTGTCTAGAGTATTTTTAACAAATATATTACAGCATCACTGCCCTCTCCAGTCGTCTCTACATAAGTGTTTCTATATAATGATATTCTCAACCAATCAATTTAGCCAATACAGAATAATTTGAGACAGTTCCTAATTTCAACAAACAATAAATGCTAACTCGAAATATGTTCAGTATTGTTCATTGTGTTGAGCAAAATTTGAAATACATTATAATTTTTATTGAAGTGCTTTAATACTTACGTAAAACTTTTAACCTCTCCTCAACTCTACAAATTTCCACCACGCCGCGCCATTACTCCACTGATAACACAAAGGAAGTTTTCAATCAGACAGTTAAACATTAGGCAGAAACAATTATCTACTTAGCATTCCTACAATAACTTGCCTTATTAAGAGGAAAATCCAAAACACTTGTTTCTAATTGGCCTCATTATGACTCAATACTACTGGAACATATGCAGACTAATTTTTTCTTCTTATTAATTATTGATCAGATTTTCTGTTTCTTTTTAATAGATAAACACAAATATACTAACATGTATATCTAACTCAAAATCATTTGCAAATTAGACAATTGATTGGTTGAAAATTGATGTATTTTTATAATTTATACCTTCAAGATTTTGATGATGAAATTTCCAAGAAATCAAATGACTAATTCATCCATGGTATTGGTATTGGTATTGGTACTTTCCCCAAAATGAGAAAACAATAAAAAACTACAACGAAAGTAACGTTTCTACAAGTGTATAGATGAGTTTATATAATCCAGAAATATTAAATATATTACATATCCTGGTAAAATAAGGTATCTTGCAAATTTTTGATTGAAAAGGTAAATCAATTAACAGAAGAAAATAATTTTTTTAAATTTATTTGAAAAACAAAAGAATATCCCCAAAAAGTTTCCAAGATTGAGTGATGCCTGCATCATTTTCAATGCTAGTTTCAATTCAGGGTCAAAACTTGATACCTAAGACCTTTATCAAAGAAGACTAGCCAGACAACCTTTATCATATGAAAATATATCATTTAAACCAGCAAATAACATACTATATATTACTCTTTTTTTCCAAAATAAAAACAATTCATTTTTTTCTGGTTTTCTCTGAAAACAGCAATAACCTTACTCTCAGATACTTAAACTGCTCTGAAACTCTTTGAAAATAGATATTAATGATGTCACACCAAAAATATACCCATCATCAGGTCCTGTATGCATATTTGTCTCCTCTTCTTTCAGTCTTGCATTAGCAAAATCAATCATTCGAAGCTCGATGCTTGGAACACTATTTTCAGCCGTGTTATTCTCTTGAAACAAACTCATATCTGCATCATATATTATTAACAGCGAACTACAATAGAAGCGATACCCTTCCATATTTAATAATTGTTTACTTAGTGTATCTAACTTTTGAATTAGAGGAGGCAGTAAATCAGTTCGATAACTTACACCGTTAAAAAGAAATTCTTTGAGACAATTTTTAAAATCGTCATCTGAAAAGCGCCTCCCTTCATATTTATTTGTGAATTTATATTGTTGTGTTGATAAATCATAACATTGTACACCGCACATTCTTACTCCTAACGTTCGCGATGTAGAATTATATATCCGTTGTTCTTTTCGTTCTCGTTTTTCTTTCGATACAAAATCACCATGCCCACGGGTTCCCATCTTTAAATCCATAACACATGGCAGTTTAAAGTTCTTTGAAATACATTCTAGTTTTATAAATTTCTCGAGTTTTTCGCCAGATTTATAGTTCCTTTGCCACAACCTATACAAGGCATCTTCACTGGTCGAGCGACTTCTTTTAAGTTTCCATTTATTAGTATCATTATCCTCCTTTATTTCACAACAGTTTAAGTCTAATGCGTTTGTTGCAAGTAAATATCCACGAAAACTTTTTTTATCTTTACAATATGAGCAGTCTGGTGGGAGTGCAAAACAGAGAATATTGTCTCCACATTTTTCAAAATGTACTTGAACAACTCCACAAAATTGTGGTAGAAATTCACTTAATTGTTTTGGTAAATATTCGTATGCTTTGCATTCTTGTTCATTTAACGGTTTACAAATTGTTGTTTTATCATAACTAAGTAAATTAACATGGCCGCCAACTTGATGTTCATAAGGGATCAATTTTACGATATGGCAACGGTGGTCTTCTTCATTCATTACATTGGTTAACTATATTCTTAACTTATTTATTCTAAAAAAAAAAAATCATTAGAAAAAGGGAATTCATGTTCACAGTATCAAAATTTACTATTTGATTCAAATTTCACAATTTTGCAATTCTTTTTTACAAAATCACGAAATGCAACATTCAAGAAGCAATTCCTTAAAATCAAGCTCTTGTCATAAGTTCATTCTGTTTCTCCTATTCTCAATATCGAATCCCTCCAAACTTCATCTGGACATGTTTTTCTATGAGGAGTAATTTCAAATACTTAACTTGAATTTATATAAACTTTTCCATGAGCACTTGTTTTTAATTCTTTAAAATACTTACAAGATTAGTTTGAACTTTAGTCAGGCATGAGTGGATAAACTAAAAAATTTCTCAATATGAAAAATGAAAAAACAAGCAGAGAAAGCAAGGAAATGAAAGAAGAAACTGAGCAGAAACCGAGCAGAAAGAGTGAAACGAGTGAACTAGGATTGTATGCAGGGCACATCCCTAAAACAATGGATTTTTGCAACAATCCCAGACAGGCTAAATTAGGCACTATTGAGTTCTTAGCGATATAAATAGTCATCGACATAAAATTACCTGTAATCAGGAATATCCAGAGCCACACTCATGTCTGTTAAGTTTAGTTTGCACTTTATGACACATTCAAATGAGGTTGAATTTATGACATTTCATTTTTCTTGAAAATCAATTTTCTCAAATTTTTTCTTTTAAGTAGTAGTGATCAAAATTGTTGGTTTTAGTTCAAAATCTGCATCAGTTATCAAGATAAGATGGATTACAAAGTAACATTTTGTTTCTAAAATATAAATAAGTTGTAAAAATGTTAACTTCAGGTGAAAATAAGTTTTAGGAAGCCATGTGTTGTAAATTTTCAATCACAGACTTATAGAAGTAACACAAATATATGATATTTTGTAACTTTAAGATAAAGGTGTTCCCAAAAGTTATTGTGTTTATCCTGAAATATCTTAGATACTTTCTTACTTTGTATCGATTTTTTGTCAAAAAAGTAAGAGTGTACAGAATGTATTAGATTGGACTTCTCTGCATATATTTCTAATCAATCTATTCTCCTAACATCTTTGAATGAATACCATACAAACTCAAGAGAATGCTTATTTCACAGAAAGCATTATAAGTTATGTGTACTCTTAAGATTCATATCTGAAGTATGATAAATTCTTTATTCTTTTGGGCTCAGATTATTGTAAAACTTAACCTTATAGCATAAGTTGAGATCCTTCCTCAAGACTTGCGGTTTGAGTTGGAAGGCTCGGATACAATAGAAATTTAAGTAGATATGTGTCGAAATGTGCGTTGTATAAATTTTCTCGCGAGTCGGAACATTTACAAAATCATTTCATTTCTTGCTCAAATTAACATAGCATTGATTGCATAGTTATGGGTTCTGTTTTTTTCTGGCAAACTCTGAAGAAATGACACAATAAGTTTTTGAATTTGTGATTTTATTTTATTCATTTCATTGAGGTATAGAAATATATATTATCTAAAAAATATAAAATTTGACAATTCCCTGTATAATAACAAATATTGATACAATTTAAGATCTGGTATATTTTCCCCAAATGTGAAGCATGAAAACAGATGCAATAAAGAGAAGACTCATTACAAGAACAGGTACTGGACCAACTTTGATTCCAGGTGAATCTTCAGTATAAAATCTCCACATGTTTTGTGGGCCACCACCTCC
>JAUKPT010003150.1:0-12382 GCA_032273505.1 Nanomia bijuga
AGAGGATTTTTTTGTTGGGGGTGGGGAGGGGAGGTGGATTCTTGTGAAAAAAAAACAATATGCAGATCTTGAGAAAAAGAAACCCGACATCATTATCGAAAAACTGAGCCATCGCTTTTTTATTTTTAAGACACTTTGGATGAGCGCTTAGAATAGAATAGAATTATATATATATATTTCAGCAAATCACCCATAGGTATACTTATCTTTGTATAATTTTATCAAAGAAAATCATTTTCTTTCATTCGATAGTGTTATCGAAGACAATGATGTCGGCGGACACTTGGATAAACTCCATACAAGAATCATAATCCATCATAACGGTGCAATGCAATGGACTGCTATCGCAATACTGAAGACTCACTGTAATATACGCGTGAGCGATTTCCCGTTTGATACGCAAGAATGCAGTTTGAAGTTCACCAGTTGGACGCATGGTGTTCATTTGTTAAGGATTCGTACTAAACAATCAAAAATGGATACAAGTATGAAACAAACATTTTTTTCTTTTAAAATGTTATTGATAAATAATATATTGCTGCGTTTGTTGAAGCTTCTTGGTGATTTATGTACACATATCCGGACTTGGGGTGGTAACTAGGTCGATCGGCTGACAGGATTGTGTTGCGGAGGTATTTTCCCGAGCACCTCATTTTACGGGGCGTTTTGCCGAAATGAGATCCTTACCTACAGAAAATTTCTCAAAATCAAACTTTTTTAAGTATCACTGACGTTAAAAGACCCATTTCTACGGGAAAGTTTAAAATTTTAGATTCATTTTTTCAGAAATTGAGAGTCGGAAACGACCGCGGCACATTCTGTCCGCGCTCATATGGAAGTCCCCCCCCCCCCCCGAGTATCCGGGGTGCATGCAAGGAATTCAAAGAATATACCAGCATTAGACTTGATCGTGAGCTCACCAAACCTAGTTATTATTCTAAGTTTGATTACATAGCATATCTTTTCCATTAATTCAGAGAACTATCTCAGCAATTCAGAGTGGCATCTTGTGAGTACTAATGCTTCCAGTAAACAAACGAAATACGATTGCTGCGAGTATAATTTTGACGACATCACATTCTCCGTGACGGTGTCGCGAAGGTCATCATTCTACATATGTAATCTAGTCTTCCCGATATCAGTTATCACCTTGTTAACAATACTGTCATTCCTTTTGCCTGCAGAATCAGGTAAGACTTGGCTTTTTAGTGTTCTCACCACTGACGGGAGAGGATAAGCATTTTAGTTAACTTTAATTTGATCGGTCCGCAGAACGCAAAACAGATTATAGTATCATTATCGATCCAAACGCAGGTCTGTCAGTAAGAGATGTGTACGTGATCGATCATAATATCGCGCACAGGGCCTGTGTGATCGAATATTTTTCAAACCACTGGTTATCAGATCGGCACAACCAATCCTTATTTTATGTAAGGGACCAAGTAGAAAATGAAATAATTTAAGACCATTGCCATTAACATTCTAAATAACACTTTTTTTCAAGGCACCATATGTTACTTTCTAACACAATTAAAACATGGACATGGATGATATGGCATAGCGCACACCTTTTACGCGATCTAAAAATTTATACTCTGTGCTTTACGATCACGATACACGATCATGCTGAAGAGTCGCGATCGACTCAATCTACACTGACAGGCCTGGAAACGTAAATCAAACTATCTGTCTCTGACACCATGTTACAAATTTAAGTCGCAGGCAACTGAACTAGTCTTAAGAGTTTTTTTTGAAAAGTTTTAATATATTTATATTCATAGTTAAAATATATATTCTTTTTACACAACATGCATCGTAAAGGTGGTTAACGGAAGAGGGCTTGGGCTGGACCAGGGGGAGCTGGGGGATGTTCTCTGCCCGTCTCTCCACTATTTTTCGGGTTCGACCGGATTTTAAGGGGGGATACGTTTCGCGGTATTCTGTTATTCCATTTTTTAGGATTGTAACAAATATTTTGAATATCAATTCGTTTTTTTACTCATAGGTGAACGAATCTCGTTAGCTGTCACTCTTCTTCTTTCGGTCACTGTTTTTATGTTGATCGTTGCTGACACAACACCAGCAACCGGTGAGGAGATTCCCCTTGTCTCTCAGTACTTTGTCATTTCGATGGTAGATATGGTGATCCTGATGATTACTGTTTGTTATGTCAACCGATTGCATCATAAGCAACAGAGCGATGGACCAATGGCTGCATGGACACGCAAGTAAGTTCTTTTAAGAGACTTTTGGTTGATTTTAGTTCATTTTTCTTGATATCATCTTCCTCCGTTAAAAAAGGAGCCTTTCTATGCACCGTAGTCGGGGGTGACCGAACCCGAAGGATCCCTTTTTATTTGCTGCTACCCGCGGGTATATGTGGGCGTGACTCATATCCCTGTTTATCGCCGCTTACCTTTGCGCCATATCTTTGATGCTGATTGCTACGCATGATGGCATTTTAAGCTCTTAAAATCTCTTAAAATCTCTAATCTTTCCTTTTACACGTTAGGTATATTCTTGGCAAACTATCTTATTGGGTTCGAATACAAGACCGTAAGGAGAAAACCCCACTGAAAGAAGATTCACCGAATAATCATCTTCTTAAAACCATAAATGGAGACACTACAACAAACGGTGTTGTACAACTACATGGAAAGAACAATGATAAATATAACATAGACGATTATGCGTTTACCTTTAGCCCAAATGTGAGTAAAGAGTCACAAGAACTTGCACATTTTGTACAAAATGTCGGTAACCGTATAAACCGCCGCCTTGATAAGCTTGTTTCTAAGGTAAAAGACGACGAACTTGACGATATCGTTAAAACAGAATGGAGGATCGTTGCCATGACAGTCGATCGTTGTTTACTTATTTTCTTTTTTATCAATTTCGTTGCGACACTAGTTGGCGTGTTCTCCCATGCTCCTGGTTATGTTGCTTGAATAAGATTTTGTTGTTTTTAAGTCAGAAAATATTTTGCGTTCAAAACAGAATGGTCCATTTTATTGTTTTGTTTTGACCTGCAGTACAAATACTCAACTAATGCATAGACAAAAGTATTTCAGTAATATTTGTTTCTACACTGTTAAAACCTCCCTTCGTTCTTGCCTCTTTTTCATGTCAAATGACGGTTTTATACATTTAGAAACCTATTTAACTTAAGCAAGTCTTTATTGAAAAACCCTCAAGAACAGCGCACTGCCTTTTTTGATTTCCCACAAAGACTACCGTAAATCCTCGATTAATCGCCGCTCTCGATTAAGCGCTGCCCTCGATCAAGCGCCGCCTTCGATTAAGCGCCGCGCCATAATTGTAAAATACGGCGATTAATCGAGATATTTCCTGTCATATGGAAATAGAGAAGACTTGGCAATTTCTTCTCATCAAATTGTTCTATTTCTACTTCAAAATGAATTTTTTTTTTCAATTAGCAAACAATGCAAGATGGTTGTTTGACAAAGTCATCAAAAAGAAAATGTAAAAATATTAGCTTAAAATATTTTTTTTATGAATAAGCGCCGCCCTCGAATATGCGAGTTTTAAATAAGCGCTGCAGCGCTTAATCGAGGATTTACAGTAAGTAGGTATCCCGTTTATAACCTCGACGTATTAAGATTATTTTCTTTACAAAGATGCTTTGCTGACATCTTTTTTGAATAGTTAAATATGCCATGACGTGACGTGCCTTAACGTCATCCCGGAATATAGAATAGTTAAGTTGCAACGTAGAGGTATCTGGTCTTTACGGCAAATACTTGCAATGACGTTATTTTAAAACAATCACAGTCCTCAATATTGCTTATACATAAATCGTGTAGTTTCAGTTTTTTGAAGTTGAATAACAATATATTTTCCTTAGGAATTGATTTTTAGAAACCCAGTTCCTCTATTTGGAACATCATGTAAATATAGGATAATGGGTGGGGTAGTTGACTTTTTAAATTATTATTATGTACAATATTTTTCGATCGAATATATTTTTTTGAGTAGGCCCTATCACACGATGGATTTATCTAGTGTGACAACACGACATATCCGTTGTCACACTAGATTTATTCAATTAAACTTGATCTAATGAATCCAGATGATTTGATTATTCTCCAACAGGCGCGGCAACGTGGGGGATTTTACAACATATAAATGTGCCCTTTTAAAAAAGAAACATTTTTCTTTCATAAGTTGAATTTACAACATGTAAAATAACATTAATCGTGTTGTTTATCGGGGAAAAAATAACATCGTACAAATGCACTTTTTTTTTTAAGTGCCCTTTTTTCTCTAGCTCCACCCTAGCTCCATTTCTTGCTTTCTTAATGCTTTGAATTGTCTTCGTTCTGCTCTGAATAGAAATTTGATGACAAACGCATCAAACAAGCCAAAACAGGACGGAATTGAACTAAGTCATATCAGTTTAGGGAGATTCCTTCCAAGAACTATTAAATTGATTTTTAGTGTTTTGAATCTACGTAAGTCAGAAATCTATTGATTTACCTTATCGTTGTTATATTTGAACTGATTTTTTTTCGCAAAAATGTATTTTTCTTACTTTTAGTTTATATGTATTTTTTATGAATTTAGAACAAAGAAAATTGCGTTGTTGTGTACAATTTCTCTTGCATAAACTGCATACGTGGTATGCACTCGATAATGCTCATGCATAATGGGGATTTCAGGTTTAAGTTTACTTTAATACTCATTGCATTGAAAGAAAACATATAAAAAGGGAAACGAAGTTTAATTTGTTTTACCTGGAAAAAGATGCAGTTAGAACTAAATAAGTAGAATTAGATGGATTATTACCGAAGATATGGTGTAATATTATTATTTTTTCCCAAGAAAAATAATATTTTTCCCTTAGCAGTGTCTTTCCCTAGTGGTTTAGATAAACACTGCGGATTACTGCATGTAGAGAAACAAAATTAATGACCTTTATAACTATATTTTGATGATTTTCTGTCATATCCCGATATATAATCTTCTTACAAAGTGGATTTTCATCTGTCAAACCGTATTTCCCAAACCGTATTAAGAATAATACTTCGTCAGAAACCTACGCATAATTTACCCAACCTTAAACAGTCTTTGCCATGGTATAACTTGTACTGGATTTCGCAAATGTAAAATATTGGGGATGGGCCACAATTCTATATACGCACAATTTAGTGACATCTTTGAAAAACATATCGAGAAACACCTTTCTTATATGGAAAGCTACGTCAATTGGCTACATGATGAGCATAAAGGTTTGTTCAAGTAAGGCACAGTATAATAACTAGAGTTTTTGATTGAATTATCATTAGCGTCAATGGCTAAATCGTCATTTTTATCACTCAAAAGTAGATGAAAGTTTTGAGGATTAGCACATAATCTATTGTGTTTATACCAGCCTAGCATTGATTTGGCTTCAATTATAACTTATTTAAGAAGTATTTTCACATATAGAAAATGGCGAATTGTCATCAGCAAAATTGAGCGTGTCAAGAATTAGAAAGAAAAAAAATCATTAGAACTATAATTAAAAATTTTAGGACCGAGATTTGATCCTTGTGGGACACCAAATCCAATAGGACTCCATTTACTATGGATATTTAAATGCACTCACTAAGCTTTGCAATTAATTAAAAATCTCGTCGGATAGTGTGTTTGCTTTCAGATGGCCTCGGTAAAGTTGTTGAGTTTGGTGTTTAAAAATCACACTAAAAACACACTACTCCTATCCTTAAATATTCGGCATCATATCGTTTTCCAAACAAAAGATATCTAGTGCTTTGTGATAAAAATGTTTAAAAATTAAAAATTAAAACACTCTTTTTACATTCATTTTTCTTCGCAAAATTTCAAAAAGATCATCAAATAGAAAATTTGTTTACTTGAACAAAAATATCCAGGGACATCTTAGCAAAAAAACAACATCCTTCTTAATTACACATTTAGCTAGAAGTAATGACGTGTCTATCAAGAAGTGGTATCAAAGCCTTTGTTTACTGTTTATGTTTCATATGTTTCACAAATGCACGTGGACCTGGAAACGGAAATAATTAACGAGCAAGAATTGTCTTAAAGAAAACGTCATCTAGAAAATCAATTATTAGCAATCGTTTTTATCAGCTTTCTTCTTTATGCTATCATGGATTGTCTCCAAGTAAATCCGTTTGATTGGTTGATAATCATCATCATCAAGTTGTTTTGGTTGGTTTAACAATGTCACAATGTTGTTGAGAATAAAATCTTTGCTGATATTATCATGATGTAAATTATAGCCAGCCAAATGACTGATTTTTCCACAATTACTTAGAAACTCAAAAGTGGACAAAACACATCCTATCCAACAGTTAATAACTTACAGTTGTCTGAACAGAAAATGTCTGCATTATGTATATGTGCTGTAGAAAACCTTCTGATGGAGACGACAGTAAGATTTCCATTTACGTAAACGTATGCAATTATGTCTTCTAATGTTCTTCTTCCTTTAAATCAGTTTCGGTATTCTCACACAACTTTCCTGCCTTGTTTCCCTATCATTTCTCTTTTTAAGGTTTTCTATAAAAGACATTACACAATTTATATTTTTCCTGCCATTGAAATACTGTTGTAAGAAAACGTGGGGGGCTTTACTATAAAGTTTTTTTTTAAACAAATATTGTAAAATCATGGACAAGAGAAAAAAGAAGGAAGTACGTAAGAAAACGTAGGTGAATCAAATGCTATGATAGACTGTTCTCTAACAGTAGATCTATTCTTTCATATTACTTTGAACTGCGAACAAAAAGACGGAAAATTCGAAAAAGAAATTGGATCACAGGAAAAAGGGAAATATATTTTGATTGGCGTAGATATTTTGTGATCCGAAGTTGTTATAAAGGCAAGCAATTGCGGTGATTCGCCATAGTGTCATTAATTCCACAGCTAAATCTGCCAAGCTGGTAATCGTTAAAAAGAATAAAAAAATGTCCACTTAAAATTACATCGGTACGTAGAATTGCATAATCCCTTCTCTATCAAGCTTCGTGCAGCAATACAGGTTAGTGTTCTTTGTAATTGGATAGAAGAATGGAGGATCTTTCTGCCATCGAACAAGTAACGCTGTCTTAAGACCATATTACACGAAATCATATCTTGAAAAGTTCTTGAAAGATTTCTATTGAATAGTGCAATAGTGCAATAGAGGATTTATAAAATTATTCAAACTATCACACTCATTCAATATAAATCTTTAAATTGCTTTATGAATTCTTCAATATATTCCTCCGTGTAATGTGGCCTTCGTATGTATAATGATTCATTTGAGTGGAGGAATACATAACAAGTATCTTTTGCAGCTCAAGACACAACATTATGTTAAGAAGATTGGTCCGAATTCCAACTTTTCTCATCAAATTCACAACTGACTAAATAAGATAAAATATAATTAGCCTCCAGAATTTTCTTAGATCCCAAGGGTTATATCAACTATTTTTGCAATCAATAGTTGTTAGTCACATTGTTTTTAATAATCTCGATGGCTGGTTCAAAATTTGATAGTTTTTGAAATTATGTAATGAAGAAGATTTCTTCATGGCACATATTCAACTTTCAAGCGTATCGTTACTGATGACGTAATTCAATGTTTTGGAACCGTCAACAATAGTAGTTGTATCAGACAATTGAAAACAAGAACTTTAACTGGATATAATACAGGATGTTGTAATCGTAGAAAATTGACCTTTATATCACAAGAAGCACCTTTTTTTCTCTTTTCAATGATGACCATAATGACTATCAAATTAGTGGACATGATGGAATAAACGTCCAACTTGGAAAATTTGCTCGAATTAATAAGCGTCCAGTATGTAACAAGCGTCCACCCTGGGAAATCTGATGAATATTAATAAGCGTCGACCACGAAATAAGCGTCCACCTTAAAATATCCTTAAATGAGTATGGACTCTGCTGTATGAAATTTAATTTCTGATTTTCGAGGTTTCTTAATTGTTCGACTGGAAGAAATGGCTAGAAATAGACAAAATAGAAAAAATGCCTGGTATTACATTGAATTAATACAATTTCAACTTGAAGTCAAATAAACGTCCATGATGTAATAAACGTCCTGGAATTTTCTTCAGGAATTAATTAGCGTCCATGATCAAATAAGCGCGTCCAGGGCAGATTTATGTTTCGGGAAGAATAAGCGTCCATGCCCGCTAATTCGCTAGTCGAGAGTAAATGACTTTAGAAAGCTATTTTTAGAGATCCATTAAAATAGATTTTCAAAACGTGCGAAATCTTGTGTAAAAAAGGCCTTTCACTTCATTATCTCTCAAAGGTTATAATTTCTCCATTAATACTTAAGCTACCATAGCGACCACTGCTACAATTTTGGCGGTACCAAACATTGAGATCAGTGACGTAACTTGGAAAGGTGAATTAAGTTTACGAAAGTAACTCATGACCCAAATTCAATACATGCAAAATTCTTAATTCATAAGATGATATTTCCGACTTTAAATCATCCATTCGTTTCATCTCACTTCTACCATAGGGATAAAATGAAAGAATTTGATAATAATAATATTCAACTTTTTCCAAGTATCATTATGAAAGACCATTCTTATTCATAAGAATTGAAAAGTTTTTTCTTGAAAAGTATTTCTTTTAATTATCCAACTTCTTAAATATAATAGCAAAACAAAATTTCCAATTGGAGGATTTGATTCTGTTTTATTAATTCGAATTTACATTTTCACCGATGTCTGTTTTATATCCTCTAGCGCTGTAACTTTTCAGTTCCACAATATTATTGACAATAGACATCACGCAAGTATTAATAATACTTAATACTATAAAAAAGGAAAAACTTAAACTTTTCAAGCAACAATAGTCTTGTTGATTTTTTTTTTGCATTGAACTCTTTATATATATTTAAGTTCTGGTAGCAGTGATTTGAAAACAGATGAACCAAGTTATTATAATCATATGATAAGCCTAATAGATTTGAAGTGAGCTTGATTTCTTCGTAACGTTTGCCAAAATCCATGTCAGAAATTTTTGAAAAGACGATTTCAATTTCCTCAGTAATCAGAGACAAGCAAGACCAGCATAATATAATATATATATATGAATTTCTTTACACGGAAATTCTGATTTTATTGAATCTTGAATCTTGTGGAAAAAATAATACGCACTTCCTTTTAAACTCAATCGATAACCTTCTTTTATTTCATTGAAAAAGTTATCTTTTAATCTTCAATCTAATAAATTATTTAAAATAAGAATAATACAGGATAATTATTTAAATTTAGATCTTTTACAAACAATTTCTAGTTTCTGTGTTCTATCAGTAATTGTCATTTAAACTCAATCGATAACCTTCTTTTATTTCATTGAAAAAGTTATCTTTTTATCTTCAATGAAAAGAATTATTTAATATAAGAATAAAACAGAATAGTTGTTTAAATTTAGATCTTTTACAAACAATTTCTAGTTTCTTATTGCAAGTCTTTTACCTAAATTTCGTAATCGCACGAGAGTAAGACCTATAAACCTCAAAAAACAACACTTGTCTTGTCTTTCTTCTTAATGTTTGAAAAGAATATTGCTTGGATATGTATACAGATTACAAAAAGTAAAGCGTGTTCCTACGAGGTAAGTTCTTCTTTTAGGAAAAAGATAATATTTTGATATCGAAATACAGAAAAAGCTGCGAAAAACTGCGAAAAACTATTCGCGATAATAATCGAAATAATGGAACGTAATAAAGTTTTTGTTTTATATCATTAAACTTCGTTTTATTGTAAGAAACCTTTTTAGGGAAGACACTAAGATAACGCTCAAGAGACGAAAATTTGTTCGCGACAATTTGTACTGCTCGCGCCCAGGGATCAAAAACATGCGTGAACTTGCTGAAAACAACCTTAAAAACTCCAAGAGATAAAAAAAAGTAAAAAAAAAGAAACTTATCCACTCTTGTTGGTCGTACAATTCATGAAATTCAAAGAGAATGACAAAAGAGGTAAGAAGGTTTTACAGATTAATGATCTTGGTTGGGATAAGATTTGTCATGAAACACGAGCTAATTTTTTTTGCCACTCTTTTGTACTTTCATATATTTTACATATTTAAATACAATCTTTTGATGAAAATCCTGTTACTATTTGCAACTTGTGCTCAAAAAAGTTTAAGAAAAACAGATTGATGAGAACAAAGTAATACATATGTGCTTGAAATGTAACAAAGAAAATCTTCCATTATTTGATGTTAAATCATCTGACACAAAACCCTTCATATCAGAATTTTGATGCCTCTGATGAAATAAAAGCTTTTTTCAAAAGTTTTAATGATCTCAACAACCATGATAACATTATGCATGATTTGTTTGAGGATACACAGCATGAATATCATTTGATTGATTGTAAATATGTTGATGGTAATTCTTTTATTAAGCTGAATAAGGACCCTCGTGATTTCTCTATATTTCGTCTGAACATTGGTTCTCTCGAAGCCCTCACGGACGAGTTAGATATTAGATTTTCTTAGTAGTTTAAGCTTTCAATTTGACATCATTGGAATCCCAGAAACTAAATTCCGAAAAGAAATTATTCCAAAATTTTGTTTTGACATTAAAGGCAGATAAAGGTGGAGTTTTATTATAAATCTTAGATAAACATCATTGTAAAGCAAGGAAAGATCTGGATAAAATGTTTTATAAAACTCATGATCTTGAATCTGTGTTCGTAGAGCTTGCTATACCAAAAAATATTGTGATTGGCTGCATTTACAGACATCTTTCAATGAGTCTTAAGGATTTTAATGAAAATCATTTAGATTGCCTAATGAATAGCCAAGACATTAAAAAACAATGCACATCAGATATTTTTGACATGATAACATCTAACATGTTTGTACCGCATATGTTACATCCCACGAGAATAACATCTCACTCCTATACACTAATTGATAATATCTTTCCAAATAGTAATAACTTTTCCCAGGGAAAATCTGGTAATATCATATTGTCTACATAATACCATCTTGCGCAATATTTGTTCATTCCATTAGATATACCTTTAAAACATCTTAAATCAAATCAATTTAAAAGAAATCTCAATAATTTTGATAGCGAAAACTTTCTACTGGATTTATTAAGCAATGACTGGAAAACCACACTAGCTTTAGAAAAGGAAGACCCAAATTTTTTTTTTTTAAATTTGTATTCAACCATTTCTACTCTTTTTGATGAATGAAACAAGGATATAAAATAAGCTGTGGATAAATAATCAAGTCCTAAAAACAATTAAACAACGTGATGACGTATACAAAAAATACTTTAAGGAAAATGATATACTAGTAAAAGCAGAGTTACATGCAGATTATAAATCCTTAAGAAACAAAGTCTAATCTGATTTAAAAAGTAGTAAAAAAAACTATTTTCACAATAATTTCTTGGAAAATGCAAACAACTCTAAATACACATGGAGAGGCATAAAAACATTATTAACATCAACGAAAACAACTTTTAATAACTATTTAAGATCAATAGCTTAAACACTTCAAAGCAAAATACATCAGCATGGAAACCAACACAGTTTTTTCCTTGGACGAACAAATGAAACTATAATGATTAATCTAATCAATGGTCTAAATTTGAGCAAATCATCAGGCCCCAATAGTATTCCAAATTTGATTAAATTGGAAATAGCAAAACCCCTGACAGATATTATCAATCTTTCTTTCGAAAGATGTCCTAAAATCTCAGAAATTGTGCCTATTTTCAGAGGCAAAGGGATGAAATTGACCTATTTCCCTATGTATTTATAATGTACAGTTTGGCTTTAGAAGTGGTTATTCAACAACTCATGTACTAACTGATTTAACTCCTATGGAGCTGTGTTTTTTTTAGATTTTCAAAAGGCCTTTGACACCGTTCAGCATGACATTCTTCTAAACAAACTTACTTATCAGAGGGATAGCAAATGATTGGTTTAAGTCTTACCTTTTTAACTGAAATCAATTTGTCGGTATTGACCAACAAAACTCTGACCTGCAATTTAATAATTATGGAGTCCCCAAATGGTCAGTCCTAGGACCTTTGCTGTTTATCATTTACATTAATGAAAATTAATAAACAACTCAATATAGATTTAAAGATACTTAATAACTGTCTAAAAGCAAACAAAATATCGCTAAAACCCAGTAAAACAGAGATATTAGTTTTCAGATATCCTAATAAACAAATAAATTTTGATCTCAAGATCAAAATTGATGGAAAAAAGATAATACCTTCAAGTTTCATAAAATATCTAAGTATCTTCATATATGAACACTGTAGGATATTACCATCAAGGACCATCATTGATATTGTATATATGTTATGTTTAGGACGTGCTCTGCACAGAATCAA
>JAUKPT010003151.1:0-12382 GCA_032273505.1 Nanomia bijuga
TCACTTTTGAACTTAACTTCTATTTCATTCTGAATCTTTGTTTATGTAAGATTTCCTTTTCAAAATTTTTAATTTGTTTAGGGTCTTTACTTCCTTTCATTTTATTTGCCTTCCTTGGACCGGCGGTCCTGCGGTCCTAGACATTCTGCCACCCTGGCGGGGGCTCCTCAAACTGACTTTTCCTAAGATTTATATGGCTACACTTTCCAAACAATTTTGTTTTAAAATATCCACTACCTGGACCAGGAACAGAACCTTTTTCCAGGGAGGTATTTGTTTTTTTCTTGTTGTATGAGTAGAAACACGATATATAATCACTAATATCATGTCAAATGACTTATAAATATAATAACGTTCCAGCTTTTTCAAGCTGCTAGTACTAAAATCTACCTTTTTTTAAAGTATGAAATTGTGGGCATTTCATACATCATTCGAAGTGATTTTTAAAGCAGAATAAGTTGAAATACATTTAACTTCAATTTAAGTAACTGGATTGATTCCAGGAAATAGTTTTCAAATCAGACTGTTTATCAAAATATAATAGGATTTTGCTGAAAATACATATCAAAAATGGTTTCTCATTATTACCAGGAATATGTTATTTCCTGGAAATTAAAAGTAAATAGAGATATGTTGTGGGTTCCGATGTTGTTACTGACCAAATTGGGTGCCAAAAGAAGAAACTTTAGGTGTTCAGAGCACTTCACAAAAATATGCATACCAACCTTGTGATGTCATCCTCTATATGGAATTATGATTAACGGAATTTTATTTTTTTTGTTTTTTAATTAACCTTAGAAAATAGGTTGAATAATATTTCCTAAAGATTCCAAAGAAAAATATCAAATTTTTAAGGTTTTTATGATAGATTTAGTAATCGGAGGACAAAGTGACCCCCATGTATGAACAAGAATTCCAAATGTCAGTCTTGTACACGTTGAATAGTTTTTAAGATATAAAATTCTAACGGCAACATATCAGGCCTTATGTTGAGATGGCCATAGTTTAACCAGGTGAGAATAGGACATGTGACCGGGCCACTGACTTATTGACTTATTGATAAGACAAATTGCTCCAACGGCTTCAACATTTTGGTCTTCGGCTTCGGGTTTTCTTTATAGCTTGCAAAAGTGCAATTAAAGATCACGCAAATTTCCGATATGTTTCATATCCCATCAAAATACACCTGGATATGCAGCGTTAATAATGAATGGAATGTGAAACTAAACATAACAAATATGTGTCTTTTCTGTGTCTACTTTTGGGTTTCGTGGGATGAGGATAAAGGACTGCCGACAAAATATGAGAAGTGTCTATGGGGTCATCATAAAGATTGACATTTAATTTCTAGAATTCCCTCACCTTGGCCAATTAATTAAACACAATCCTCCACCCCGACTCATACTCATTTTGAAAGTAGATTGTTGATACGTCCTAAAAGTGTCAAAAGGGATTTTAAGTTGACAATGTTACTTTATATTATCATCAAATTAAAATATCTAGGGTGGTCTAAAAAATACTTCGGACGTTTGACGGTGTATTGGGGCCTAACAAATTGCGCAAGGAACTCAAGCAACTTTCATAAAATAGAGGATGATTCGACTTAAAGTTTGAGCTATCATTTACTGGATTTAAGACAATACTTTTCAATTTTCAAAATGAGCAAAAATACGTCAAAAATAGGTTATTAAATTCAAACTTTGTTCTTTGTCATTAAAATCATTTCTTTTTATCATGTTCACGTTTTATGACGTCATTGGGTAATAAATGTGAAACAAAAGATAATTTAACGTTGAAACAGCCATGAAAATATTTTTACCAAGGATCAGGGAATGTGGGTTTTTCTTTAATATGCAAGAGTTAATAACGCCATACGGAAGTTAAAAGACGTTGGCCTCATTATTAGGGGCTCTTTTACAAATAAATCAATGAATAACTTTTTATAAAATATTTAAATATAAAAAAGGAAAAAAAAGTTGTGTTTTGATGATAAAACGGTATTATTGCATATTTCTTACTCTTTTTTTTCTCTTACACTATGACATTATTTAATGATCCATTTTTAACGTGTTGCCTCAAATTTAACAAACAATAGCTCAGAATTAAAGTTAGACCCTCCATTTCCACATTAAGAAAGAGTTATTGGTAAAATAAATTATGAATCAGGAGCGATGGACCGTCAAACGTTCGAAATTCTTTTTGGACTATCAAGAATTTACACCTTTGCAATGGTTTATTAAATCAAAAATAGTATTCTTAACAATTTCAACAACGCTAATTTTTAACTTCTAGCGTTGCGCAAAACGTTAAGAATTTATATCATCCATGGCCTTATTAAACACGGCCGTATTTGTTGCTGCAACTTCTCTACGCAAAGTGGGTTTTGATTAAAATTAAGCAACCAAAATTCTAGGGGGGATTCATTAGGGGTCTTTTAATATTTATATTCAATAATTGAGAAAATAATGGTTATTTTCTATTTTGTTGAATAACTCGTCAATACTTGATAATACTTTTCTGATTTTCTATGCAATATATAATTCAAGCTACAGTCTACTTTTTTATTTACGTTATCTTAAAGCTAGATTAACCACGACTGGTCACGTTTGAAAAGTAACTCTCTAACGTTGTGTAACTATTTTTGAACGAAATCCGTGTAAAAAGTTAAAAAGCAGATTAATGACTAGATAATTGTTATATAATAAAAACTAAAAAGTTTTTATATAAAGATATATTTACTTCGATCCATTTCGGTTTTCCATTATCAAGAATAAAAATAAAAATAAAATACAAAACATTGCACAAAAATTACTGCAACGCATTTAAATGTCTTTGGACTGACGTCAATGTAATCTATGATACTCATTTGGGAAGAGTAAAATATTTTTGTGTCCAATCTGCCTATTTAGCATAGAGTTATATTTCCCTAATGTCATATATCGTGGGATCAGCATTTCTAAACCGGAAATCACATATATGATGAATCAAAACTGAATGTTGAAATTAGATGGAAACAACACTAAAATCCAACTCATGATTCGCACCCTCAAAACACCTAAAAATGTACAAAGATGGTTCGTTCTCTTGGGAAAAACTTGTTACCTCTGTCACATCAAATTATAAAAGAAAGATCCTTGAAGCGCAAATATAACCCTATCCTAAATAGGAAGATTGAACACAAAAGTATTTTACTTTTCCGAAACGGAGTAACATAGATTACATTGAAGTCAGTCCGAAGACATTAAATTGCGTTGCAGTTTTTTTGTGCAATGTTTTTTTGTTTTTTTTTATTTATTCTTGATAATGGTGTAAACAGAAATACATCGAAGTAAATATATTTTTGTAAAAAAAAATAGTCTTTATTATATAACATCTAATCATGGCTAACATATCTATAGACTAGATAATTATAAAACAGAAAAGAAATATGCAATGCATTTTGTAGGAATAGTGAAAGCAATAAGCTTAAGGTATTATGAGCGGGATAGGCGGGTCTTCAAAATTTTTTCACATTTGTTATATGAATAGTTCATGTATTGGCGCGTCAATTTTTCATAAAATTAACCCCCAGCGTGCTACTTTTGGCGCTATTTGGATACAAAGATTTTATAAAAGGACATAAAAAACATTATTACAGTCAAATTAATTGGATCAAAATTGGACCAAAATAAGGAAGTTTTAGCAGCGTCTCAAAGGAAAAGATTGGAATGTTGTTTATTTTACCGTTTGAATATATCCAGATTTTTTCCAAAAACGTTTTATAGTGAATTTAAGTATTCTCTTTCCATAGAAGCAAAAATAAGTATTGTTTTCCTGTAAATTAATGATTTCTTCAAATTCGTAGAAATTCTTATTTTTAAGAGAAGTGATAAAAATTTTGAAGGGCTTTAAGGCAATGAATAAATAAAGCTGTAGTTATGTAATTAGTAGGCATATAATCGTGCAATGTTAAGATCTGTTGACACGATACTTAAGATCGATTTTTTATAAGAACGGGGCAGCAGGTCCGGATGTTGGGTCCTTAAAAAATTTTATTTTCAGATATATTGTATAGTGTTATGAAAAAATCAATTCTGTAATATGATTTTTTCTGGAACTTAATATTTCAGCTGCACGGTCCTTGTGAACTTTTGGCCCTTTTCTGTTAAATATTGCAAATTCCATTTTTGACCCTCGTCATAGCGAAAAGTAGACATTTTATATGCTTTTTTCACATCTCCAAACAAAATGTTAGCCATCAAAGGCTCTACTGGCAGTAAAAGAAGTGATTTAATCTTTTTGAAAAATTGCACTTATTTGTGGCGTCTTATTGTTAATACACTTGATTGAAATATCAAAGTTTGGTCTGAATTTTATAGATTTAGCTCTTAATCAGCGCAGAAATGGCTGAATATCTTACATTTGAGATGGCATAATTTCGTTGGCTTGCACGCTTTTATGTGTTTTCATCAATTGGACCTGAAAGATTGTTACATCGAAATCGAAAATAACTCAGTTGACAAATGAGAAAGAAAAAGAGAAAGACAAAAGATATGTATTGTTTAGGGCTGAAAATGGAAATCTCAAGAAATTTCAATCTTATGAACTTGATTAGCATCTTATTTTATTTAGAATACCCGTTTTAGTATTGTGAAGTGGCATTTATTTGGTAATACCTCGACTATAAATAGCTAAAATAAAGCCTGTTTTGCAACAAGCCTGAAAATGGCTACTTTTTATAACTCGATAACTATAAATGGTATGAACTTGCTTGATCCCTCATTTTTATCAAAAAACCCACTTTAATACTATGAAGTAGCACTCATTTGGTAATAGGTCGACTAGAAATGGATAAAAAA
The DNA here is from genome assembly GCA_032273505.1 of Nanomia bijuga. NCBI lineage: Eukaryota > Metazoa > Cnidaria > Hydrozoa > Siphonophorae > Agalmatidae > Nanomia > Nanomia bijuga. The sequence goes on from JAUKPT010003151.1 coordinate 4,839, forward strand.
AGCCTTTTTAGCAACAGACCTGAAACTGGCTTCTTTTTATAACTCGATTACTATAAATCGTATGAGCTTGCTTGACCTCTCATTTTAATCAAAACAGCCAATTTAGGATTGTGAAGTGCCATCCAAATGTTAATAGCCTGACTAGAATTGCTACAAAAACCTATTTAGCCAAAAATCTGAAAATAGTTACTTTCAATAGACCCTTTCCGAGTTCGCCATTTTGTTGTAGGGGCAAAATCATGGGGTTGTTATGAAATATAAAGTAAACGCGGTATCAAATGTTTACTTCTCGTATCATATCTTTATACTCATAATTTTACATATACGCCTAAAAGTTATATCAAAAATATATATAGCTAATCTAAGTATAAATCGTGGGAATTCAATACATTTTGATTGTTCATAATCATTCTAGCGTTATTTGAACACATCATAATTCCTTGTATAAGTATAAATATGTAAGAATAATTATAGCTATTCACGTGTATTGTCGTATAGAAATAGTTTATTTATTTATTTATTCAACACCAGCCTCCATTCGAATCGATTTCAGTATTCTTACCAAATTTTAAGTTAACCCGATGACTTTTATTTTTGAGGGGTGGGGTGCTGGATGTGGTCCTTTCTTATTGTTTATAGATTTTGGGAGCATTATTTTTGAATTCCTCGTATTGGTTTTAGTATCTGTACCAATTTTCAACTTGATCCGACAACTGTTAATTTTGAGGGATGGTGCTGTCTGTCTGTTTGTCTGTTTATTTTTTGGACTTGAGACTATTATTTTTGGGTTTCCTGTACCTAAATTAGTATCCGTACCAATTTTTAGCTTAATCTGACGACTAAAATACAACGTAAATACAACATGTGTTTAATATGCTTGCAAACTAAAAATAATTCAATGGTTATGTGCCCTCGATGCAGCATGGTTGGGTGCTTTCCATGTATTTTCGAATGGTTTACCTAAAAACTTGAATGGAGGAATCATAGTACATGCTCCCGGTGTCGTTTATTGTGTACAGGTTTCACTAAGGACTTTAAATTTATGAAAGCAGGGCATCTACCATTTATTCGCCTTAAGGATGGACAAATATAAAAATATATGAAATAAATTATATTACATCAAAATTTATGACTTTTATGCTCTCTGAACATATTCATTATATAAGTTTTTGATATGCTACCTGGAAATTATCCCCATGCAAGTTTTTTATGACAACCGAAAATTCCTGTCTAAAACTTCAGGTACCTGAAGATTTTCCCTATGCAAGTTTTTTATGGCTACTTAAGATTTTCCCTATTTTATTACTACTAGCAGGCATGAAATCTGCCAAATATAACCCGTCAAATCGTAGTTTGTCGGGTGTTTGTTCGGTCTTGACTGTCTAAATGTCTTTATCTTGTAGGTTGTGCTTCCCCTGGATAACGATAAAAGTCTACCTCATCATGACGAGCGTCCATCGTCTCTACAAATTCAAATTTCTCAAGCTGTTCTCTCCAACTGTCGGGTTGGTGCCAAATGCTCGCAGACGGATATCTTAAATGATCTTCAAGATTTTATCGGTTCTAGATTGTATGCTGATATGAGCGTCTTTCCGAACGATAGTAATGACCTCCATCCCTACTCGAATGCTGCATGGTTGAATGACTACAGTATTAATCACCACCAGTTACAAAATTTAACTAAACGTGATCGAACTCTTTATTCTCGCCTACGACGCGACAAAAACCTTCCCCATCAGATCTGGTGCTTCTGGTGTGATCAAATATGGGTTGAGTTTTCTGGAGTTCAAAAAGCTTGCGACCGGCCAATATCATTCATCGATGCCTTCCCACTTCGCATATGGGTTTGCACAGATGTTCCTTACTACGAATCATCTGAAACGTTACCATCAGCCTCGACTCTATCATCGGATTCAGTCGAGGTTGCTGAAGTGGCGACGGAATTCGACGAATATCAAGATGTGAAATATAGTAAAATGAATGTCGTGTATGATGTAAATATTGGTCGTGTGGACCACGAGACTCGAAGCCTTCATAATCATAATAGACTTATCCCTTTGGACTTTACGACTGCATCCGCGTCTTCTTCTCCGGGACCTCGTCGGGGATCTCTGAATACGCGAATGTTCGAGACGTCGATGCACCGTGACTCACACGATAAAAATACACGAAGTAACAATCTCTTGCAGGACTCACAACCGGATAATGATCCATCGAGTTTAAGGACGAGTCTTTCGGAGAACGATCTTAATTTAGGACCATTACCAGGTCAACCTAATCATCCACCCGGTAGTAAAAGTGCACAGAATTTCATTGATGCACGCGTCGTGTCGAACTATGCTTGTGGTGGACCTCCCCCTCCATATAGTGATGATGCAAGCGATGGGAAGAGTAAAGACAATTTGAATACAAGCTTCTCATCACTTCCACCGGCATACGAATCACTACCGGAAGAAGTCGGATCAATCAGTAAACCTGTCATCAACGATTTTATTCAATACGACATGGACAGCTCCGATTTGGAACGCAATGCCTCCGTCGCTCTCTTAATGCACACATCGAAAAACGTACAAGTACAATTAGATCACTTTCAACTTCTCTTCTTGATTCGACTCGGTGAGAACTTTTCGGCGATGATGGAGAAAATCGAAGGTGATAACGAGAAAGCAAGTCGTGAACGAAAAATCAGTCTCAGCCAATTAAATCCAAACGTGAATGAAGCCGTTTCTCAACTTGGTATTGTCTTAAATATGATGATACCTAATGTTATTGTTGATTTAGTTCTCTCGCCTTGCATTGGTATTGATCCTATTCAAACATACAATCTTCTTGATCGTGTTCGTTATGAAAAAGAGAAAAGTGAAAACTTGAGTGTGAAGTTTCCTCCCTCTGTTGATCGGTCCGATTGTCTTCCCATCATAAGCAGTTGTGAAGGTACAGACTCGATGACTCAAGTATCGAATGACGTTATTTGCGGAGAAACCGTACCGGAAGTCTCTGAGAAGGCCGTGCTTTGTGATTATACGACTGAAGGGAATCAACCATCTGCTGAAGGTGACACGTTCCATATGAAAGGGGACTATTATCTTGCATCATCTGATTCGAACAATGATATTCCCGATGCAAGGGTACCTCCTCATATGGATCAGCAAGAAGGTCAAACGTTTCTAACTGAATATAATATTGAACCTCCGACTGAATCGAATTCTATGCAGGATTTGTATCTAGATACGTTGAATATTCCAAACGAAACTGATTCGACATCGTCCCATGACATCGAAACGTTTGATCAGACTTTGAAAGAGGTTGCAGATGTTGGAATTCAAGTTGGTAATTCGATGATGGATGTCAATTTGAAACCGAGACCAGAAGATCAATTGATATCTGTTTTACGTATTCGGGTCGGCTCGCTATTTATTGGCATCGAAGCGGAAGGAAAAGACAGTTTAGTGAAAGTTTCTACTGAAACATTACAGTTAAATGAACTAGGTAATATGAAATATGGAAAAATTCTCGATCCAAGAGGCATAATAGGGACTCAACAAATTCATGAAAAACGTCAAGTTAATATGAACCCCTTAACAGGGAATGCTGTGTTAAAACTTCGCTTGGGAACAGGGTCATATGCCGAGGATCTAGAAGAAGGTTCTTCGGAAACCGGCTTTGCAGACATTCGTATAAATGCATTGGCTGCTGCATTACTCATGTCTACAATAGATAACTTACAAGAGTTCGGCGAAGATGAAATAGTCAGCCTCGGTTTGCCATTCACTGTTAATGTAGCTAGTTCTGATATAACGATATACGATGACAAGCCAAGACGTTACAAGTCGGCAGTCAAACTCCCTCCTTCACATGTCGTTATAGACGACGTATTTATTATCCGAGGGAAGGATGGTGTAGCGACCATAAAGGAGAAGCTAGGTAGGAATGACGACTTTACTGAAATCACGAATCCTGCAGGTGAAGTTCCCTCAATCGCAATGTGTAATGCAACGGTAAATGGAAACTTAATTGCTGAAAGTATCAACCAGCAAGTCAACGCGTTAATAGGTGAGAACAGTCGTCTGCTGGAAGACCTCAAAGTTGTGAACGCAAAAATGAACGGGCTGCATTCCGAACGAGACTCCCTTTTAAAAGTCATTGATAAATTGCAACAAGAATTAGTTTTTTCAAATAGGGAAAATGATGACCTTCATAATCGAATTCGAACACTTTCTTTAAGTAGACATCAAGGCCATTATGTTTAAAAACAACCCAAAACAAAGTGAGTCAAAAGGCACTAATAGGATGGGGGATAAATTCCCGCACGTTTTCTAAACTTAAATTCACATCGAATATAACAAGGAAAATGAGATTTACTTTTACATTTTTTTGGAAACTAGCATTAAATCTTAGGCCATTTTATGTGCGATATTCCACCCCTCCCCCTTCACCGTCACCGCCACCAACCCCACCCCCAGCCGATCAAAAAAAAATTATATTGATGTCAACAAGAAAACATCGATGAATTTAAACATGAAGTATTATTTAAGTGAAGTGTATTTTAATTACCTAATGTGCGAAACTCGATAAGATAAACCTTTTTTTGGACTCTCCGAATTAGGAGGTTGGTCCTATAAATTCACTATCGAAGTCATAGAAGTAGTTCATGATGTCACATGTCTGCTCGAACATGCCCAAGCAGGCCCAATTAGGCCAAAATAGCACTTTTTCAATATTGCTGGAAAACGGCTCTAAGGTTTTCTTAGCTTTTTTCATGAAGTTTGAGTTTAACGAGGGAAATATTTCTTACATAAAGTCATGTCTGTTATAGTGAATTGAATCAAAATGTATTGAATCCATAATTTTTTTCGAGCTTTTGTTTGATAACACCCAGGGGGAGGGGGTAAAGATTTTACAGACCAAGTCTGTTATAGATTACAGATTAAATTTATCGATGGCCCCTTACTTTGACTCAAATATCAAATATTCGTTCAACATGGATAAAGTTGCGGTACTTACCCCTCCCCCCTCCTATTAGTACATAAGCGGAGTAAAAAAGGATAGTGCATAGACTTAGGTGCTATAACTTTTATTCTCCCATTTTTGCCTCCAGACTAAACTTTGTTTCAAAATTAGTTTTTTTATGATGATACTTTCAGAAGTGTAGCAGTGAGATATTTAAGTGGAATCTTGCGAATCGCTAAGTAAGGGTGTGGGTTTGTAAATTGTTTTATTACAAATCACTTTTCATATTGAATTCAAATTCATTTAGCGATAATATTCAAATTAGATGTAGAAAAACATTCCTGTCAATTGTAATTTTCATTTATATGTGGAATACTTCCGGTACTGATATAGCATTCCTTGTCCTTTTTTCTGAGTTCTTCTTTTAAGTTGAGTTTCCTATTTTTTTGCAACCTGTCCTCTTCTTTCTTTAGCGCTAACTCATTTTTCTTTTTTATGTAAGTTTTTGTGAATATACTTCTCCATTTCATATTACTTTGATTAGTTTATCTGGTGTTGTAATGTTTGTACGAGTATGTCTTTTAGTATGTATTTTTGTCGATATTTCTCTGTTCATGATTAGGAAACAAAGCTTTTCGTTCCAATAACCCGACCTATCCACCAACCTATCCCGCGAATATAAATTGAGAGTCGAATCTCCATCTTTCAGACTTTTTTCATTTAATTAAAAGATCTCCCCTTAATTATCATGGCTTTCAGTTAGTCTGTAATCTCGGGTTATTTTTGCAAAATGGGAACGTTAAATTATTACTTAGCCAAAAGCCAAACGTAACCGGAGGCCATGAACTCTCCCACTCCCCAGGAGCAAGTTTAATTTCTATATTATTATAGCATTGGTAATTAAATACTATTGATGAATAGGTAGTTACCATGGCGAACTTTACTAATAGGCCTAGACATCGTGCAGGTCTTTTCACGGAAAGTACCTTCCGGGTATTTAGGGGTTCTGAAATTTTCAGGACACATTGTTTCCAATTGTTAATCCGCGCGATGCTTTTATTAGAAGCAATTGTTAAACATTTTTGGGAACCTTCGTAAGGAAGAAGTAAGAAAAAATATGTTTCCAATTTGTTTTTTGCTACTGGTACATTTAACAGACCAGAATAGAACGGACCCTCAAACAGCAAACAGCAAAATCCGATTATCTAAAAATTTACAGACCAGTTCCGGTCTGTAAAATACGTTTTTTTTAACCAAAATATGTTTAAATAACGTCCAGTTAAAGATGAAGATAAGATAAATCTTCTGTTAAAGTTTCATTAAGGTCAAGTGAGTAGATCAGATAGTAAAGCCCGGTCTGTAAATTATAAATTGTAATAATAACAATCTGATTATTTAAACATCAAGTATATGATAAATGAAATTTTATGTGCGTTGTGTCCCTACGGGTTTTAAATATTCATGGCCACACATATACATACAAGAATAGTTGCAATTTTATTAAAAGGCTATTGAAACTTAAAGCATATTTAACTGACCAGGCTAAATAGAGTTTGAAAACCAGGAAAAATTAAGATTTCTTAAACAATAAAGATAGCAAATACGGAAAGTAACATAAATTTTCGAGAAAGATAATAGTCACAGGAATAACAATTTACAAAAAAGCTTTCATCATCAACGACAATCCATGTCAGGACGAGTTCTTGATAGTGCCAGAAAGCAATTTAAAAATGTTCTCTCTTCTTGATTTGGAAAACCTCGTTGTCAATTTTCACACTTACACTTATTTTGTTGCAAAAGAGTTTAGTTTTACTTTTTTCATGGTTTTCCAAATCGATTCATTACCTGATAAAACGTTCTTAACAAAGGCGTCATACTTTTCTTGTCAAATTTTATTCAAACGTAATATCGTATTTTTTGAAGGTAGTAACTAGTTTTTGATGATGTTCGTCTCGTTTTCTTGATTGGTTTTCTTCAATTCAAAATGGACTACATTGTTAACAATGTTTCCAATTCTGCAGCCGTTAGAAAAAATTCATTTAATAACCTTAACGTTCACTTTCGACGCACGATTTCTTGTTCGATTTCATGATCTGCTCCGAAAGGAATACCAGATTAGTTTACAGAAAACGCTGCATTTTTAAATAAATTCTAAATACTAGGCCGTTTCTCCTTTAATTCAAACATTTGAGCCAAGTAAATTGGAGTCATGCGAGCATAGTTAAGCATATCTAAGGCATAACAATAAGGACATCACACATTTAAGCTTTGTAAATGTAGAATCCAAGATTAATTGTTCACGAGATGCTCTGATAAAATGTAAAAATGTTTTCAAATAGTCATGTAAATCTTGTAGAATTTTGATTAAGGATTTGTCAAATTCTTTTTGAATTTTTGACGATTCTATATTCTTTGGAACTTCTCGTAGTATGGAATGGATCTCTTTTACTAAAATCTGTTTAATGGAACAGTATTTTTAATCTAGAACCATGGCGTTCTTACTAATAGGCCTAGACATAAGGCAGTTCAAATAATTTTTTTGTGTGACCGTTTTTTGCCCATATCTTTTCACTGGGACCTCCATTCGCAATGAA
>JAUKPT010003152.1:0-12382 GCA_032273505.1 Nanomia bijuga
AGTATTCCACTGATTAACTACTCTATTCTTGAACGAATACTTTCGAATATCCTTTTTGAATTTCTCCTTCTTTATAGAAAGTCTGTGTCTTCATAAAAATGAATGTCCATTTTCTTTCTAACCTTATCATTACGGATGCAAACCCTTATTTACCCACTGAACCCCCTCCCTTTTCACTGCAATACACTGCTTCTATAGTGTAGTAAAGATACACTCTTTGAAAAAACTCACTTCTCTCTTAGATGTCAAGCTCTTCATGGATATTTTTTCAATGTCAGTGTGCGTTTCGTGTTTATTTTCGACCTTGTGTCGCTGTGCGAGATATTTCTCACTCACCTCTAACTAACTGATCGTATTAATATTTCAATGGGTCGTTGTTCATTAAAACAATATTATGACTGTTAAGAGGCTGTCTTAATTATGATATTAAACCTGTTTATTATGTTTGATATGTTTTAATATTTTCCTTCTTGAAACATTTAATTTTTTCAATTTGCTTTTGAAAGTGTATGTTGTATGAGGAAAATTTTAAGGAAGAATTTTTTTTTGTTTTCATGAAGAATTAATGATTGATTGTTTTTTTTGCTTGTGATTCAGAAATGGTCAGGATGAAATGGTCAAGATGATTTAATCTTAACGAGATGGCTATTTTTTTTCTGTTACATAATTATATTATAGTGAAACATCTTTCGTTTTTGTGAAAGAGCTTTAGAAATATGGAAGATGCTAAGGGGGTAAGTTAAAAAGTAAAATGATTTTAATAAATAGATGATTTTTCTCTTCGAAGAATCATTGATGTTTTGATTTTGGTAAAGAAGTTTTGGTTGGTTAAAGTTCGACAAGTGCCCAAACACGCTAGCGGCGCTTGCAGGAAGGAAAGCTGTTTGGCAGCTGTTTTTGAATGATCCCACCCCTCATTCAAATTCTGAATTTCTAACAGGAAGGTAAAGACATTCTGTCAGGAAGCTAAACATTTTGTCGGACACTGCCTTGAGATGTTTTTTTTTCTGTTTCATTGGATTCTTGAAACAAATTATGGAAGATGCAAAAAGTGAAAAAGAAGTGAAAAAAACTACTAGTTTTGTTGTTGTTGTTATCACCTTTTCATTCTTTGTTTAAACCTTTATTATGCCTAATGTATTTGAGGTCCCTCTAGTGTTAAAGCCATTTTGTAAACTGAGACAACGACTAAATTGCAGTTTGAAGGTTTTCCCACGCAAAATCCTCTTACAGAAAGAAATCATTGATATTAGTCTCCTTTTTGCAGATCCATGCTTTCTTTTTGCAATAGAAACACTATAGTTTCAGATTATGTAGTTGTATTTTAGTGAAGTTGTATAATGTATTCTTGAATTCATTGGAAAATTTATTTTCAAATTTTCATCGAGACTGTTCGATTGTAATACAGAAGAGAATTGTATGTAAAATGGTTTTGTTTCAAAAAACATTTTCACTTTTCCTTTATTCAGTCTCATCAAAAAAATTCCATTTTTCCGATAACATCTCATTTTGTGATGGTGTTTTTTCAAAAAAAAATCAAATTTAAAAGAATTTCATTTCTAACTGAAAGTCTACAAAGAAAAAGATTTAGTTTTAATATATTTTTTTTTTGACAAATGAAAGTTTTTTAGAATAACTTTCCACGTCTTCGTGAAATTTTTTCTCTTATTTGAGACACAGTTTACTTTCCACTGATTTGAACGAGAAAATTGTGAGTTTTATTTCTATTCCAAACAATCCGACAGTTTTTTCTGGTGTACTAGTCTCAGAAAGAAAGATTCAGCAAAGACACAAGAATTGTTCAGGTTTGAATATATGTTTAAGGAAATGTTTTTAGCTTTTTTACTATTTCCAAATGAACAAATCGACAAACAATTGACAAATTGATTACTAAAGATAAAAGGATATTTACTCCTAATTTGACCTTAAAAAACTCGAATATTTTCTAACTTTTTTATGTCATATGGATGCAATGTACTGGAATGTATTGAAACTAAGTAAACAAACCCAGGGTTACCTCATTGTTAACAATAAGATCATATTACTAACTACCTGTTTGCTTTTAATCAATGTATACCATATATAAGAGATCTGTTGATGTATTGAGTCCTGTCAAACAAAAGGTTTCTTGATGAACATTGGGTAAACAACTACCAGATGAGGGGTAGTTTTTACATTCAAATTTTAAAATATAAGAAATTTTTGAATAATAGTCTTGATTCCTTGAAATTCCTGAAAGTTCTTTATGTTTTAATTTACCTGGAAACCCATCTCAGTGCTGATCATGTTGAACCAAAAGAGATACATCCTTATGATTCTTTAGCCATTTTCCTTGAAATTAACTTGCGCGATCACCTGTGAATTTCTACGCGTTTATCTTCTTGTAAAGTTTACATCAATCATTGGGAAGATTATATGGTAAATTCAGTTCACGAGGATGATGTTTTTTAAAGGCAAAAGTGTATCATGGACATTTCGGATTGTGTCAAAAGATGTAGGTAGTTTGATGATGAATTAGATTGGCTCATGAGTCTTTTCAATGTTTAAAGGCTAGACATTAACCTACACCTCAATGCATTATACTAGCATTATGAGTTATACTAGCGAATATTGGTGAAGATAGGCGAAGTACTTATCTTTTCAGGCCTTATTTTTTCGTTTTCACTTATTTGTGAGTAAGGATACAGTGTTCACCTTTTCAAGAAATCGCGAACTCTCATCACATTCAAAGTGCATTATGTAACCTTGCTTCTTTCATAGTTTAAGTGGCTATCAGAGTGACACTTAAATGTGTTCCACTACCTTCTACTAATTAAGTGTCCCAAAACTATGTACTTGGACTGTTTCATTAGTTGAGAATTGTACAACTATTCCAAGAATTCCTATTGTTCCCTTAGAAGTATCAAAGAAATCCTATTGTTCGAACAGAAATCTCGTACACCTTTCCTGATAGTGATTTACCCCTTGAATATTCTTATCATTCATAACATATACTCATCTACCAACAACGCAACGAATGTCTCCTTCGTAATTGAGTTTGGGAAAAATGTTCTTTATCTTTAACTAAAAACATTCCGTCTGCATCTTTCTTATTGGAATTTTAACAAACGTTTGATAGTAATCATTAATACTGTTGCAAAATAATTCAAAGGATTTATCTTAATGTCTGTCTGCAGAATGTTGGTATTTGATGGGTTAGTAAAAAGAAGTCTTTAAGATTCTTGTTGCATATCTTCGATGATTAGACACTTGTCTTGTGATGTTTGATCTAAGAAAACTGAACTAAGAAAACTGAACTGCGACCCCCCCCCCTCTGTACTCAACAAGCGTCTTAAGTATTCTAGTATTGAGGTAAAACAGAATTTTTCATTTGTTTTTTTATTGCTCGTTCTTTTATTTTGATTATTTGAATTGGGTCAAATTTCTTTAGTTTATACTGCCAATTGATTTTTATATGTTTTGGGTCGACACTGCAATTAGAAAAATAACTGTTAGATCACAACTATTGTATCTATGTATCAAAGTATCAATGTATTTTTGACATATAAGAACGCCATCAGATGCGATTTGAGGGACTTTTTCCATCCTTTATTTTTCATACTCGGACTATTTTTTTTAATAATTTGGCAAAATATGAAAGTAAGATGGTAAATGTGGTACGCCAAATTTAATGGACTTGACAGCCTGACACCTGGACAAAAGGGAAGCCCTGAGTCGGTATGAATATCAGAATATTTTTTCAAAATATGTGCGAATTCCATCTCAAACTTATTTTTGAAAGTTTGTTAAGAAAGTGAGAAAGTTAGAAAGTTAGAAAGTCCTGGGGAGTTTATCTACCCCAAAGCCATCAATGAATGTACCAGATATGACGCATGCAATTCTTTTGAAGAAAACTTGGAGACAGTTGTAATGTTAATATTTGATGATGTGCTGTCTGCCTGATGATGAAGTATTTGTTTTACTGGTAGTTCAAATGCCAATCAACATCTTCCGAAATGCTCTATGCAAATTAAGTTGCATGAATTTGTTTATCAAATGACATGTGTACATTTTTAAAATTTTTGGAAAGGAAAATGAAGTAAAAAAGAGTAATAGACAATCGTAAAATTACGAAATAAGGGAAAGGACGAAGTAAATGTTAAAAGTTATTAGGCTTTTTAGTGTTCTTTTGGTAGCAACTAACCTAACTACCCAATTTCTCTAAAACTCTTCTTTAATATCAAATTTTATAACTAAAGGATCATCTAAAAACTTTGTTTAATTTAGATCATTGATTGGTTGAATATAACATAAACAAGATTCTGATTGGTCACAATTTGATATCATGTTAAAACTCGAAATGATGAAAACGTTTTTTAGTGAACTAATCATAATCTTGATGACGTAATTTTCATCAAATCAATAATCTGAATCAGACGAAATTTTGAGATAATCCCTTAATAATTTCTGCAATTAGCGAAAAGAAAAGGAAGAAATAATGAGATGTTTTTTCTGCTGCAAATGTTTTCACCGGTTTTATTGAAACTTATGTCAGCTATGAGTAAGAAAACGTATAATAATCTGATCTTCTAAAGTATACCACTATATACGATATGGCTTCGAACAATTTTTTCTATATAATGACTGACTGAAAACCCTTATTAATGTCTAAATTTAATCTCTAATGTCTGCTTATTTCATACACGTGTCACTAGACATCCAAATAGAACAATCTCTACTTCACCAAACAAGTCATTGCTTGAGCATCAAGTTATCAACACATATTCGTATCACTTTCATGACAGAATAATGACAGTTTTTCTTATTTTTCGAATTCCTCAACGAGATGATAATCTCCCAATTGGGTATTCAGCATATTGCTTCTACTAAAACGCGCATCATTCTATTACTCTCTTCGTTTAGTGTGATTGTCTTCATAACATAGTGCTAATAGTTGTTCAAGCAACGATGGTTAATTATGATTAGAGAAGGTAAAGAAAATAAGTTCATCTATCCTTTTGGACGGGGGTGTTAAATTCTAAGAGGTAGCCATATAAGAGGTAACGTAAGGTTTGAGATAAATTGATAAATTGTTTTTAGAGTAATAGGGAAATGGATATGTATTTCTTCGTTTGGTTTGCTTCAACGAGGTCCCTCGTTACGAGCCGACTCGTTTCCTTTGTAATTTTGAAAATTTGCGTTTTCTTAAACAATCATTGCCGTGTTGCATTTTCTTTGGTCAGTAGTCTAAGCAAAATTGGTCCAATACAGATTACCTCTAGTGTCAGCATATATCAGAGCTCTGCTCTCTAATTATCATTCCACGTGTACATTATTATTCTCTTGAATACTTGCCAAGTTTCAATTTCTCTGAAAACATTTTTTTTCTTTCTTAATCATCTTTGAATAAACTACAAGAAGCAATTAGCTAAAATCATTAGCTCATTAAATATTTTTCTTCTATTTATTTTCGTATTTTCATGTTTCATATCTATATATGGTACATATCAACAAAAGCTGACACAATGAACTCCTATCATTCTATATACCTTACTTCATGTTGTTCAATTGGAATGATGAATTAAAGGAGAGGAAATTTTAAGCTGTAATCTACTCAGATGATAAGCTTTAATCTAGTTTGTTTGCTTCGTTCGATTTTGACATTGCCTTAATCAGACTGATTTACATGGCTGTGTATTCCTAAAATTAATCTTATGAAAGATTCCAGTTGAAAAAACAAACATTTTTTAAAGTAGACACAATGCACACAGTGGTGGATCTGTGGTGGATCTGTGGTGGATCTGGTCCTTGTTCTGAGTACCTTCTAAGATGTTTTCACTCAAGATTGGTTAGATATCAGGACTTATTTTTGTTCTGCTATTCTATTTCTTCTCATAAAAGAAATATTTGCTCTAAAATGAATGTCTTCATGATTACACTGAATACACACCAGATCCGCTACTGGCCCAGGGTTTCAGTTTTGGACTATAGTTAAATTATAGCTAAAATTGATTATAGCTAAAATTATAGCTAAAATTGATTCAGAAAACTTCACAAATGTTCACAAATCGTCACAATTATGAATTAGCCTTCATAGCCTAGATTAGACAGCAAAATGGCTGGTTTCCTTTAGCCATATACGTCAGATTCATGTTACAACTTGTATATCTCCACTTTTAAATTATTGTTTGATTATGCCATTCGATAGGTGGGAAATCTCTAGCTCTTAAGAGGTTTTCTGCAAATTATAGGTAAATTTACAATTTGATTGGTTGAAAATTACATCATGAAGAATCCTATTGGTTGATTTCAAAGTGTCATCATTTGATATTTCATTAAAACTAAAATTCAGCCAGTGATATGAATAGTTTACCTATAATTTGCAGACAAACCCTTAACAGCTATTCTACCGAACTAAGTAAAATTTAGTCATAACTTTAATATAATTTTGACATTGTTATGTACTGCAAAAAAAAGTTCCAATTAGCAATTGAAATTAATTAAATGATTTTTGCAATTTTGAATGGTAGAAACTACTATTTTTTGCAGTGGGACCCCAACTAGTTTTTTTTTTGAAACTTGAGATTCATGATTTGTTTAAATGATTTTTGCAAAGTGCATAGATTTCATCCATTTTCTTCTTGTCTCGATCAACCAGCCTTGAACTGTGTCATTGGTAATAGACTTGTTTTTGCACTATCATTTTACATTTTCTTCCTTTTTATTATTTCGTTAATGAAATAATCCATTAAGCGCATACCTGAGTCGACAAGATTAACTTATTTTTACATTCTCTCCATAATCTTGATTTATTTGTTGTCTATTTTCAAACTTGATATTTGACAAAAAGAATTGTGTCATGAAACTCTTAATTAGTGAAAGAGGATTTTTCATTAAGCTGGAATTTAGATGTTTACTGATAGAATTGTGTTTTATGATTTACTTACACTGCCCAAACAATTTTTCGCTAAATACAATTTTCTCTTTTTTATTTTGATACACTATAAGCAAAGAAGTCTAAATCTTAAAGATAAATTTCTGTTCTTCTAAAATAATTTTTTTTCTTGTTTTTTTTTCGAGATAATTTCTATTTAATTTTGGATAGATTTATTAGATAACTTAAAATAGCTCTCTTCTTTGACCATTCATACTTTTTAAGTTCTTTATTCCGAAGAATGAGTTTTAACTATAATCTCCAAAATCTATTCTTAAACTGACCTTATCTAATCCTTACCCTCTTGGGTTGTAAAAAAATCTAACCCTTATTTAACCCTTACTCATATTTTGGGTAGCAATCATAGAAATAACCTTCCTTATACAATTACCAAGCTATACACAGATAATTTACATAAAACTATATAATCTCCAATATGTTATATTAGGTAACATATGAAAGAGACAACTACCAGCAAACGTGTAAACCCACCTTTGTCTTGAGTTATTCATGGTATTCGAAGTCTCTAAGTAGCCTTAATAAACATCTCTATGGCAAGTCTGATTTTCATTTGAATCAATTGTATGCACCAAATATTTTCATTACAGGATTATTGATTGATTTTTATTTATTTATTTACTTTGATTTGTTTTTTATTTATTTTGTTGTTGAGATCTTGCAGGGTCATTGTTTATTTATGTGTTATGATGTCACTGCTATTATGATGTCCACCACGACTATTGCTCTAGATGTATCATTTCCGTTAGCCACCGCTAATTATGTTGCAGTAAACGTGGGCTGTGATGATTTCTGGTGTTCAAACATAAATGATTTTACTTAAGATTGGACCGATTTTAGAACTCATTTTATGTTCTGTTATCTTAATTCTACTCATTAAAGAAATATCTGCTCTAAAATGAGTGTATTCGTGAAAACACTAAATACACTGCTTTCTAGAATATTATTACTCAATACATTAAAGGGAAGGAGTCTCCAATAAAATATTAAGAGACCTACTGAGAAACTTTGAGGCAGAACCTCAAGCATGCATTTAAACCTGTTGACCAACACGAGCCAGTATGCTGTTCCACTTGTACCCTAAATTGGGCTGTGGAAACTAATATACATTTACACACCTTTTTCTTTTTATAAGCATTAAGTTAATGAAATGAGTATAAGCATAAGAGTCACATATTCAAGCATGTTCTTAGCATATTTGGAGCCTAAAAACATAAATAAGGGTGAATTTAATCAATCATTTGGCATGGATGAATAAATAAGCATTCCATAGGCCTATTTAGTACAAAAGATTGAATCAAAAAATTAAGGCTAAGCCAAAAACAAACAAGACTTTTAAAAAAAAGGCGTAAAGATAATTTAGATTCTTAATAATGTTAACCACACTTTCCTATAAAAGGATCAATTAATGAGTAATTTATTGTATAAACTCAAGTTTTACGAATAAGTAAATATTTCTTCTTTTCTTCTAGATATGAGGGGCTACAATTCTCTTCAATCTAGACTCTTACAATGACTATTAACACAGATAGAAAGTTTACATAGTACATGACCTATGATACCGATTTTTCTTTCCTCTGAACTCTGTACAATCTTTTCAAATCAAAAACCTTGTATCATTCACCATTAAAACGAAATCATCCATTTAGATCAACATCAAAAATAGCTTTTTAACAGGCAGGTCTGAACTAAAAGTCATCAAAGAAAAAATCTCTACTCCAATCTATACTCTTGATTGTCTTCTCTTAAAAAACGAGCATGGCTAAAACTGACTAAATACTGTTTGTCTACACAAAAGCAGAAGAATGCATTTTTTATTGTTAGATACATCATTTAATTGTGGTCTTCAGATGTTCCCCTGAATAGCGATTCTCGAGAAGTGTATAAATATCTATTAGCTGTGGTCGTATACAAAATGTCAGTTGGCCCTCACATTATAAAATGAAAAATGTCATGGTAATCAATATAAGTTTATACAAGATGTCATCTAGCAGTAACGTCAATACTATCATCAAACGCGTTAATTTCAAGAAAAAAAGAATATGAATTTTGGATTGTCTTTTTAAATTGTTTTATAGTGGACGTGTATGTTTTGTGTTGTGGTGCTGTTTTTATTATCAGTCATTAATCAGATTGATATTAAATAGTCTATTACAACCATCAGTGTTTTTGGTTTTGAATTGTATTTGCTGGTTTAAGTTTGATTTGGATTTAAAGGGTTCATTTTTTGTACCTATATTTTTACTCGTTGACGTTATTGGTTTTGATCTGGTGCGGTACAAAGCTGTGTGACGATAAAGTAACTAACATTTTGGTTATGTCTTCAATTTGAAGGTAACTTTTCAAATTTAGTTCACGAAGGTTTTTTCTTTGTCTGAGTTTGTAAATTCTTGGTGTCCTTCCTGTTGCCTTTATTCTCATCTTACGGCTGTCTGAAAATGATGGTTATATTGCCATTTGATTGGTTCGCAACTTATATAAGCCATTTGATTGGTTCGCAACATATATAATAACGATCAGCTCAGTTAGAATTGTTACTGTGTGTGTGCTTCATAGAAAAAATACAAATTGTAACAAATTATAACTTATCATATGGAAAAATTTACCCATAATTAGAAGCTAATTCTAAATTTTTGGTCTACCCTCAGAATGAAGATTATTTCAGAAAGAAATGTTTGATCAAATTAAGTGTTGTTTGTCTGAGGGTCGTTTTATGTATAATTAGTATTCTGTTCGCCACGTTTGTCGTGTTTCCATAATTGTTAAAATGAATGGCTCTTAACCAGATATAATTTTGATTTGATTACCTGTTATTATTTCTGGCAACAAAGGGAAGAAGTACAGACTTCTTGTGATTTCATCATAGACATTTCTATTAAAGAAATTATTGAAATTGCTTTGAATAGTTATCAACTTATGACTGTCTTTTTTAACAGTCATGCTTTGCGTTTTGCATGTTGAAAATGTCATCAAACTATTTTGTTTGACATAAGGCGTTGCATTTTTATTCTTTAGCATTAATCAAGCCCTTCAATATTTTAAAGAGATTTTCCTTGAATTTATATAGCATGCAGCATGTCAGCTTCTTGAAACTTGGTGTTAGGTTAATTACAATAATGCCCCTTCTATGACAGCGTGTTGTCATGAGACTGAGCTATCTTGAAAAAACAAGTAAAAGATCGTCTTAAACCCGGGTCTAAATTAGCCAATCGATTGGTTGAAAATTGCATCATGGAGATTCTCATTAGGAGTTATTTAAAAGGGACGACGTGATTTTGAGTTTTGATAGTTTTTGAATCATGATATTTTTGAAAGTATTCATGTGATTTAATTTCTGTTTTACTCACCGGGGTGAAAATCTATTCAGGGTTTGAACTATTAGGTCAAGAAGTGTCGCCTTGCTTGTTTTTGGGGTATTTGGTGATTGTGGGCCACCTCCTCAGAAACCTTAAAAAAAACTGTAGACATATAGTTGTGATTTTAATCAAGTCCTTTATAGGTGAAAAGCTTACAACCAGTTGCAATAAAGGGAATTTTACCCTTTTTTCTTTAAATATTAAGGGATCAATCATCTCAAAAGTTTGTCTAATTTAGACAATTCACTCGTTCAATATTGCACAACATCAAGATTCTAATTGGTTCATTTAAACAAGTCTCAATTTGATGTTTTCTGTTTTCTGCTTTCTGATGATATCATTTTTAGATGAACCAATCAGAATCTAGATGATGTAATAATCAACCAACCAATAGTCTAAATTAGACCAACCTTCGAGATGATTCCTTAAAATAGTTTTGACTAATGTGCATTCCTTTGTACTACAGGCTACTTGATCTGGAGATCTATATTCCTAAGACTCGTTTTTAATGGTTAAGCGTGATCTGTAACTAAAAAAAGTCTACATGGTGCTGTTCTAAGTCTATTAATAACGTTTTAAGAAGGGCCATGTGATGTAGGAATTTTTTTTTATATTTTCAAACTTTTAAATGAGAGAGAATAGAAGGAGGATGTTATGTAATTTCCATTTATAACTCTGTCATTTTTCATACCAAAAAAATTATGTAAGTCATTTTTGTTTTCGAATTTTTTAATTAGGGGAAAATAGCACCTGTTCTTTAGTGAAAATTTTGGTTTGGTTATATAAAGTGGTATTTTAAACAAGTAGAATGGTATATGCATAACGTTGTTTTCTTCTTTCTTCAACTTTAGCCATGCTGGAATTTTGAAATTAGGGAAGCAAATCTTTTTCATGCATACTTAATAATAAAATGGGAACTCATTAAACATTGATTTTATCTTCATGAGAAAGAAATAATTCTTACTTTTCACACATTTTCTGTTTCATGTTTTATCTTGAGGAATGATTATTAGTCACTATTTCCTCTCCTTGTCTGACAAAAAACAACACTTTTGATTAATACCTAATCATTTCGATGACACAGAGGAAATTTACTCATAAACCTCACATCATTTACATCACTTGAGAGTCAAAAAATACATTGTAACGTTAGTTCCTTGTCCGGGCAAAAAAAAACAAAAAACAATTGATATGTTGAACACGTAATATTGCTATCAGTTGCCCTATCTCTCGTAATCATCATTTTGTGGTTTTCGATCGATACATATCAACAGAAAAAGCAAACTGATTCATCGCAACCAAATGAATAATAATGGAGATCTATTTAAAAAGGATACTGGCATTTATATAATTTTTTAGTGCTTTACATTTAATTACAGTTTTAATGACCTTCCAGAGAATGAACCTTTTTGATCTATTTTGATTATTCATGCCTTATTTAGGTATGCACATATGACATAGAAATGTGACTGAATCTTATTCTTATTGTCAGTTCATATCGATCTACTGTTACCAAAGTATTGTTAGTTTTTGAAGATGAAAATTTATTTTTGTTTATGAATGAAAGATGGCTTTGAATGCTTTGATGTTGAAAAATAAAACGGTAAATCTTTATCTGCTAATTGCTGATGCTTAATATTTATTTTTTTCGTTATAAAGAGATAGTGTTTTATAAATCATTGTGGAAATTCGATTGCGTTCTTTATGTTTTAGTTTACTTTGTTTGTGTTCTCTCTGTGTGTCGGATATTTCATTCCATTTTTTTTAAAGGGATTACCCCAAGTCCTCTCAAAAGTTTCTAAAATTTCTTTTAATTAATATATAACTTTATCTAGGATATGTGTGACAGAGATGATTGTGTATAAGAAGCACAAATTTACTGTTTTTAAAAAAAATGAGATTTTAGGAAATTTCTGATAGAAATTGTGGAAATTGTGCTTATTATAATGTAGACATTAGCGGATCTGGCCCAATTTCTGAGTGTCTTCAAAGTTGATTTTTACCTCAAGTTGTGGGAGAATTTGAAAAATGGATCTCTGGAAACACATAGAAAAACATTCTTCAGACCTATTTTTAAGAGTGTTGGCCCTTATTT